>JAECUM010013299.1:0-31773 GCA_016617855.1 Megalonaias nervosa | reverse complement strand
AATACTAATCATATGGCGAATAACAGTCCTTTCAAGCGCACTGGATCCAGCAAAGGATCACGTGTGTCAAGGATTGATTAAGATAAATGCAATACACTGACAACGACCAGTGCAAAACTAGTATCTAACTAGCCTGAGCGCTTTCGACTCTTAATGAGTCTTTTTCAAAGGCATATACAAAACATAGACAAGACAAACAAATTAAAGAGAAAAACCGTAGTGTTTGCAAAACTTTACATGGCTGTTTCTACAGGAATTAAACTTTTAAATTTGTTATGTTTCAACTAGTTTATATCAACTTGTTGCGGATACTGGAAAATATTTGTATTGACCTAGAAATCGATGAGCCATAACGACATCTATTATTTTATGTACATTGATGTAAGTGCAAATTATATCCCGGATATTTCATTGTTATAGTAGTAATTGTAGGCTATTAAGCAAATTTAGAGAATTATTTTAAAGGAAATGTGTCGGCTGCAAAAGATAATTTTAGTTGTGCATGGCAATCTTTTTCTAGTCTTCTTGGTTTCAACCACTTGGTTTCAATGTTCTAAGGCGGCGTATCCAGTAAGATTCCTTTTCTTTCCTGGTTTCGGAACACCAGTTGGGGTTGTGAGCAATTGCAATAAGTGTTATATCATTGAAAGCGTGGCCAGGAGAGGAGACGTGTCCTGCAACCGGGCTTCTGTAGAGCTTCTTTGTCATCCAATCAGATCTATGAAAGTTGATCCTTTTGTGTAGCTTTTCCGTTTCTCTGACATACTGAAGGCTACAGATCAACGATCTCTAGCTCAATACAAATATTGTCCAGTATCCGCAACAAGTTGATATAAAATAGTTAAAACGTAATAAATTTAAAGGTTTAGTTCCTGTAGAAACAGCCATGTAAAGTTTTGCAAACACTACGGTTTTTCTGCTTAATTTGTTTGAACGTGCAAAGAAACAAATTTCATGAAACATGTGGCAAAATAAAATTCACATCTTACAATATTATGATAAAGGATTGTGTGCAAGTATCTCTGTAATTCTGATATTATTTCTGAATTTAATTCTGATTTCAGAGTTAAATTACAAAGAGTACAGTTATTTGTATTCCTTTTCGTGGAAGGCTATCTGTACAAACGACAAATGGAGGCAGAAAATGCAGTGTCCCAATGATCAGCGTTCAGGTGTAGAATCCAATACTACCGGTGGAACAGCCGAAGTCAGATACTATGGTGTGCTCTTGGGCACGGCACCTTGTGCCAATTACAATGATACTAGGCAGTCTAATTATGTTGCTGTGCCGTAAGACACCAAACTAAACAAAACTAATTAAAACCCATAATTTATATATTTCATAATTAACACTGTATTCATTTTTTTAAACTTTTTATATTTTCCAACACCTAGATTGTCTTAGGCTCTTTGTTCAGTGCATAATGTTTACTGCCATCATTGTTCGTTATATGATTATGACAAACCCCTTTGTCTTGAAACTGTCTAAACAAATCAGTGGAGCTCAGAATAAAAATTTTAAATTAGGAACCACACTTGTGTATTTAAACATTAGAGATTGTTGTGCAAATATGAAAAATGAACAATATTATATTCCGTATACAATTTTAATAAATCTGCCTTCCTCCTAACTTTTTTACCGTTGAGTTGGAAGTAGGGCATTGTCTTTTGCTCATGACTGTCAATAAATATGAAAAAGGGTATTTGAATCGCAATCTTTAAATTTGGCACAAAACCATAGCCAACTCTCTCTCTCTCTCTCTCTCTCTCTCTCTCTCTCTCTCTCTCTCTTAAGTGTGTTGTATTCTTTTAAGTGTTTTACAGTGGTAGAAGGGGAACTTGTTAACCAATTGCTTCCTTAATATGGGAATCAAGTATATTGTGATAAAATCCGAATCGCATTGAAAATAAGAATAGCTTCTCTCCTGTGTCATAGTTGTTGTACTTATAAGACAAGTGTATTGTTGATATAAATAAATGTTTAATCACTAAAGAACTCATTACTTTGCTTCAATGACGATGTAAATCAATACTCGTTAACAAGGTCTTCAACACTTGGACCCTCCTTTGGCATCAGACTCACCGGTGGTTAGTTTAGAAAGCTGCTTTTTTGGACTCTACTTCCATTCCGATAAATTTTTTATAACAGTAGAAGGTGATAAGGCATTTCGTTCGGAATGAAAGAAACCAGTAATTCAGTTTGATCTAATTGCAGTCGGACATGTACTTTTATGCTACAAATGATGATAACAGAATATGATACATGTGGATATTCAATTGATACAAAAGAACTAATTATATACTATTCATTTTTAAATACTTGCCATTTAATTAAATTCACGCTGCAAAAGTTAAAAATCAATACGTGAAGAGATTTTAATTCTTACAAGAGAGTTTAGTATTATTCCTTATGAGTAAATAGATAAGCCATTGTGAGTACGGTAATAACCGGACGTTTAAATATGATCTAAACGACAACATTAACTTATATCATACCTCGTTTACATTGACAGATAAGTGACGTTGCCAAATCGATCAGAATTAGCAAGCGGTTTTTTTCCTTCAGGCTGCAAAGAATAATACAATGCTCAAAGTTGAAACTCTCGTAAGTTCAAATCTATTTTGTCTTATAGGGAAACTGAAAGCTTTTGTTTTTTATGAAGCTCCTTGAGACCTCTAGTTATGATAAACTAGCAGGCCTTTCGGGTGAGTCTCATTGTATCGAAAGTTGAAAAAGATCTGTTCTTATGGGTATTTTCAATTTTAAAAAAAAATCAAAACGAATTTTGATCAAGAAACTATAAGGTATTTTTGATTGGGTTCCTCTTTCATTTCGGTGGAGAAGTACTATTTAGATTCCCGTTACCCGGTTTCCATTCGTTCCGTCCTGGCTTAAAGGTTTTCATGTCTAAGACAAGAAAGGGGGGGGGGGTATTTTTTTTTATTTTCTCACCAGCTATAGATATCTTCTCCTTTTTGAACACCTGGTTGTTTGTAAGCAGGGGAGGTAACTGTGATATAACTACATATTGTAATGCCCTATTCTGCGATTGTTACCATTTGTTATATTGCTGTCACCATGTATACCATATTTTCTCTAATATCTGGATGTCAGCGTTTAAAACAATGCATGTTATGTGACTTTTATGTCGCCGAATACGGTTGTTCTTCTTTCTCTAATATTTGGATGTAAACAAGTACAAACAACTGCAAGCCATTGGACCATTCTTTGCTGAACATGGTCATGCTTCCTTCTTTCTTTGATGCTTAGGTATAAAAGTATTACTTTTTACTCCTTGTAAGGTATAAATTGAAATGCATATTATTCTAATAATTTTCCCTTATACAGGATATTATGGTAATCATAATATTTTGTGTCGGTTAAACTTCATTTTTCAGCACATGATAAGCAAATCAGACTCAATGAAATATTTTGGGATAGCTATTACTTCATAATACAAATACAATAGCATATTGTACGCTATAACATGCTGATATTAAACATGCATTTCAATTATAACTCATCATTTTTGGTTACTGATGGAAAAATGGTTCTCACAGATCCCAATCAACATAAATGCTTCTTTCTTTTCAGATTTGATTGCAATATATTTTTCCAGATTATAGTCGTCTTTAAGAAAAACTTTCAACTCATCTAGTCTATGCAAATTCCTTTTCATTATAAATAAATAGATGTAGTATTTGGATAGAAGACAATAAAAATTAAAAGGTTGTTCATATATCCTATCTCTGCTTGTATCTCCCGCAATAACACTCTTTGCACTTGGCACAATATCTGTGTTCACTTTTTCGAATTTAGTGGGACACATCATTCCACAGCCTGATCATCATATTACATTCCCAAAGCAAGTGCAGTATTATTTGCTAGGCATTTTTACAGAAAGTAAATTTTCAGTATCAGTCAATTTTATTTTATACAGAAATGAATTCATTGGTAAAATTCTCTGAGTAACACGAAATTGAAACCATTGTAATTTTGAGTTTCTTGTTATTTTAAAAACTTTAGCATATGTCAGGCCATATATCCATATTCAGACTGAAAATGTCATTCCATGTTTTTCACTAGTTGGTGCCTTTAAAAGTGATTTGTAATAGTCTTTACATTCTTTATTATTATAAAATACAGTTTCTAAATGGAAAGGGATAAATGGTCTGACCAGTGTTCTTATATCTGACTGTAACTTTTTACATATGGATTTTGCACTCTGAATTTAATTACACACTAATTATAATTTCAATCAGTTAGGTCTCGTGCAAAGTACCCATTAATTATAATTTTCAGTCAGTTAGGTCTCGTGCCAAGTACCCATTAATTATATTTTCAATCATTTACGTCTCGTGCCATTTAAAATCATTTAAGTCTGATACAACGTATGCATTAATGACAACACATTAACATTTCAGACTCATGCAAAGTATGAATTAATGACAATACATCATCATTTCAGACTCATGCAAAGAATGCATTAATGATAACACATCAACATTTAAGACTCATGCAAAGAATGCATTAATGACAACACTTCATCATTTAAGACTCTCACAGTATACCAATTAACGTTCTATCATTTAAGTCTGATACAAAGAACCAATAAATCATAACGTTTTATATTTTGGATCTGATACAAGATACCCATTGTTGATAATGTTTTATCATTAAAATCTGATATCAATACTTTTAGTTTTCGTCGTGATGCTGACTTGTTAGTCCTTGGAAAGAGCGCTCACCTCTTGCAAACTTTTCACGCATAATGTTCCTTTTTTAAAATAATAAACAAACTTAGTCTGAGACAGATTTTAGTTGTTATTATACAGAATACTTTTTCACTTGCGCTAAATTCAGGAATTGTGAGAAATTATGAAATTTGTAACGTACCTTCAACCACCTGGGTTTCTATAGGTTTCGTGCAGATTTGTTTACAGCATCGAAACTCAGGATGACATAAGATTATTTTCATTCTAGTTATCAACTTCTGTCTATCTGTTTGTGTGTCTGTCTATATTTCTCTCCTCTGATGTTAATAATAGATACGTACAAACAAAAGTTACAAGAATATACATTAGATAATCAAATATGGTCCAATGATTTGGTCTTTAAAATGGAGGAAACTGGAGATCAGGAAGATAAACCATAGACGGTAGATCGGGAACACTTATATTTGAGCGTGTCCGCGCATTTATTTAATACGTTTTCTTAAAGAATTCGATGCCTAGAAAGAAGAATAGCTATTGATATGTTTCAAGAAATGGTTTCACAATCCGACAAAGGTACAAAGTTAAAGCCACGTTCAATATTTGTGAAGTCCAAAAAATGTTGACTGTCACCATCATCACTTTCATAATTTTCAAAAACGTCATAAATGTTTCAAGCTTTTAAGCGCTGTTATCACTCGATCCGCGGACTTCGCAGCACTGACATTTGATCTTTTGAAGTTAGAACACAATAACATTATGTTTTCTGGACCAACATTGTCATCTGCTGTTTGTAGCAAAAAAAATCTAAAACAAAGAAAAACCACACAAAAAAAAAAACAAATACTACAACCCACAAAAGTTACTATTTATTTTCTATTCCGCTACCACCGCTTTTTTAGCTTAATTCCATTATCTTGTTTTGAGTGATTTGGCGCTCAAAGAAGATGAGCTTCGTACTGCAAATTGAGTTAGTTTATATATGAACTGGAAAATTTTGTTTTATCGATTGATCAAACCACACTGGTTAAAACGGTACATATCAGGATACATGCAAGCATTCTAATGATGCCGCATATTAGAATTATTTGTAATTCCTGGGGTTGATAATAGCCAGCCCTTTTTGGAACACAAGTTAAATGCTCTTCGACCGTTGTATCCTACTGTATCCTATAAATATCACCATTGAATAAAACATGCGAAATGATGCCAATTTCTTACATTAGCACGACCATGTATGCCATGCCAATGTAACCAGGCAGAGTGGTTGGATAAAAGTCACCATAACCAACTGATGTCATGGTTCTGATTGACCACCACTAGGTCAGAGGGATATTCTGTAACGTATTAGGCTCGAAACATTCGGCGTAATACATGAGCCCAGTATGGAATGTCACGGCTATTCCGAATGATATGTTCATCAACCCCAGTTCAACCAAACTCGACTTTATTGAGATGTAGAAAACCTGTATGTATAAAACCAGTATGTAGAAAACCTGTATGTAGAAAACCTGTATGTATAAAACCTATATCCTCTGAGGTCCTTTGAAAAACTCAGAAGGCGTAGAAATCGAAGAACGTCAATTGCTTTACAAAATCCATAAAGTACCATTGTCCCCTTACCGAGAACGTCGCTGCAAAATAGAATGTTTTCGTAAATCATAACAATCTGTAGGAAGGTAATACGAATATTCACTGCAGATGAAACGAATTGAATCTTCAAGATAAAAATAAATACCATCAATATAATAAACTCGGTAAGCTGACATACATGACTCTAAGAGCCTGGTGGATGAACTTATTTCGTATAATCTTTCTCAATATAAATTATCAAGTGTTGTCGAAAGGTTGTTTTCAACTACTCTGTTAAATCATATGTAGAATTAGTGTTAAACTTGAAAGGTGGGGTATTTTATCCGTCACTTACAAGTTTTCTTCTTTATCGAATGTGGAATTTCTTTTTTTACCAGTCATAAGACCAATAATTGTGCCCCTAGAGCATACAGTTATGAATGGACTATTATCTCAACAAAGTAACGTGAAACCTATATAAATTGTACAATGCTGTATCAGATGCATACTTGATTCCTTTCTTTGCGGCATAGAAAATGTGTTTTATATTTGTGTAACTTAAAATGAGCTTCCGAAGAATAAAAACTGTATCACTATGAATTATTTATGCTTATCCAAAGCTTGGACACAAGCTAGACGTCAACACAATCAATACAGATGAGTGAATGACCACATAAGACAGTTTTACGCAGAGATCCAGCCAAAATTTTTATCTTCCAAGGTGTCAAAAATGCCAATTTATTAAGCGCATGAATATTATTAGAACTCTTTGGAAAATGTTCAATAAACAGGAATTTAAAGACATTGGAAAAGAAATCAACACCGTCTAAGACAAAACGTTTGAACATACAAACTCACTGTTGAATATCATATTGATATTTAATCTTAAACCAAGTGTATAGCGACCAACTGATCAATATAATTTTATATCAGCAGACGCATTAGGGATAAAAATTGCGTATCTTTGAATATCTGTCATTGTTGCCCTTCTGGTTACTCCTTTTATGACCTGACATATATAATTTCACTATCAGTTGACCCCAATTGTTCTTAAAATTTTAAACTAAATAATCTGGCATAGAGCACATCACTCTAACCCATGAAACAGTTAACAAAAGTCACCAAGGTGGTATTAATCATATACTTGAAGAAAAATCACATAAGAGAATATATGCAACTGGCACAAGCACATTTCCAGTTAAATCCCAAAAATATTTCCAGGAGATATCTAACACTGCAGCAAAATTAGCACACTGCTGGAAACGAAGCGCTAAAAACTCCTGAATTAGCTGAGAAACGTTATATCTGCAAACGTGTAAAACCAAAACGATACACTGTCAAATCAGAAGCTGAAACACCTAGTCCTTCCCACACTAAAATTATTTTAGACGCTTTAAATGAATAAGAGGTCCGCATAGCTAAAGGGAAGTTAGGAATCATCTGCAAATAAACTAGTAATAAATTTAAAATATTAGCTATTTCATTAATGTTGACAAAAATAGTTCAAAAGAGACCAAAATCTGATCTCAGGGGATAGCTGCCGTCGTTACACCAACATTTGGAAATAATTGCCAGCTAGAATTTTCACTCATTTTTACTGATGATGCAGTCTTCTCTCTATTCTAAATAGAGTTTTCTTATTCCCATAACTTTTAAAATTTAACAATAAGCCCTTATTCCAAACTATATAAAAAATATTAAACATGTCACAGACAGCAACATGTACATGTTAATGATGATCAACGTCACATACTGACTTACAAATATATATTTGTTCAAAGGAATTAGAATGCCCTGGTATAAAATCATATTGATTTCTATAAATGAGGTTAATTGCCAAGAAATAGTTGCACACTTTTCAAGTCTGTTCTTAAAACACCTTGCTGACATTTAGATAGGGGTGAATTGTGTATCTATAACTGATTTGTCCTCCTTCATTTGGAAGGGTGGTTCTTCAAAAACAGTTTCCATTATATCGGGGAGCTTTTAGATTGTATTAACATATTAAACAGAAGTACCAATGGCTTGCAAATGTAAAGCGTAATTTTTATATAGTGTTATGTATATTTAGTTTACATGGTTTGTTAGTTTTAAAAAACTATTTTTCATTACATGCTATTGTAATGTAACATTGTATGCTGGACTTGACCTTCTCCAAAACTGAGTTCATTTCTGCTTGACCTGACTGACATTTTTTTATTTTATTTTGTGTAAATAACTAATACATAGCTAAATTATTCTCTCTGTGTATGGGCTTAATATCAAGATCTTTATTATTATTATTTGGGTCTAAGTTTTGGAATTTCCTGAGTGTAATCCAGGTTATGGTTTTGATTTTGTAAACATCGGGATCATTCTAGAAGGTTATTTTCCATTAGGTAATTTTTTTTTAGAAAATGCTAATTGTGACCTGAGGTCAAGTAGAGAACTATATAATCTTGTAATTGTGAGGACTTGGTCATTCATGCTTACATCTAGCACTTTCAAGTTGTATTATGTTGTGTCCAGGAGGGATGAATTTTATTTCTTCAAATTATTGAATTCAAGTGAATATTTTCTCTGGAAATATAAAAGTGCTCTGATAAATTTCTTGAATAGAGACATTCACTGGAATTTATACTGAATCCAAACCTGGAATTATATTACTGTGATTCAAAAGACTGCTGATACATCAACACTTTATAAGCTATAACAAACACGTCATCACCTTCAGTTTTTGGATTTCTTCGGGACTTTTACTGAATTTTATTCAGGACTTTAAATTACTAGACTTGTATCTGTAATTCTTGGATTACCGTAAGTTCTTTTTTCAAATTTTAACATTGTATTCTAGGTAAATAAATTATTTGTTAAATTTTACTAAGATTGTTGTCTTTTACTCTTTTCTGTTACTTATTTTAAGAGTATAGACTCGTAACGATAGATATTAGATACTGGGATATCGTCTGGATCACAAGCTTCATTGATTTGTACTGATGATATCTACAGTCTCACTTTCCTTAACTACAAGATAAGTATATTTTAGCTGTGTTCTAGTCCCGACAACAGGTATTTCCTAAATAGATTCGTCCGCAGATGAAACTGCACAAACATATACATTCATTGAGTTTACCTTATCATAACTTGGCTATGCTAGTTTTAATTAATTTGTTTCGGTGGTTGAATCATTCATGGACCATTGTATTCTTTAGCTGTATATTTCATTCTTGTCAAGACATATTCTGAGTTTGATCTGAAGTTTACAGACAAGTCAGTGTCGAAGTAGTTACAGTAGCTATTATACGTACTTTTTAAGATATTGTTTTCTATAATTCTCTGTAGCTTGTACTTTAGTACATAATATTCATTGCTATTCTTATGGGCCTTTATGCGTTCTATCTCTTATCCTAATCACACGTATCTGATTCGAATAAATAACCAAGTTGTGTAACTGGGTTGGATACTAGCTGCTCAGGAGAGATAAGACTATTTAAACAATATATTAATTATATAATTGAACCCATCACAAGCATCGTTTATATGATTTCACGAATTAAATGTCTCTCGACAGTTGTGAATTTCTATCAGTTGATTAAATAATTGGTATCAATGCATTGTATTAATCAATCGCTATGCTCAAATATGTGATTTTATGATTGAGAATATGTTCATCGCAATAACTGAATTGCTGATTCTGATTTTAAAATCAAGTCGGTTTTAGGATTAACTGTGATAATAATGTACCATGTATTGTCACTGCCAATATAGTACAATGGTGTTTGCTTTCGAGAAATATTTATAGCCAAGCCATTTCATAATCTTTAAATTCATATTTATGTCTTCGTCTGTATATGTGCATTTGTCCAAACTGTCACAGCATCGCCAGATAAATTCCTGTCATTTGAAAGGGTTTCATAAACTCTCCATTCTGGTACTCTTTCCGGAATACTATTGTCAAAAGTGAATTTCGGTGATATAAAACATTTATATTCAGATAAGTGAGAAACGTCGATTTTGCATATGTATTTTTGACACTTAAACGAAAGACATAGTTAGTATGTGTCATAACGACATGGATTAGGTTGAGTGCCTCTTTCAGATACAAATTCCTGGAGTGACAAAAGGTTCATGGATTCGTGATAAGGATTTTTTCTGCATCTAGTACGTTGCCAGAAAGAAGTTAACAAGTTAGACAATGCACAGCCGAATTTCAATGTAGGAGAAATTTAACCGAAATTGATAAGTCATATATATGAGATGAATTTAAAATAAAACAGCCCCACTACATACGCCGTATTGACCTAAGTTAGCATCATTTTGGATTCAAGAGAAGAATACAAAATAAAAATGCAAAGAGTGTCTTGGACAGTTTTAAAAAAATTGAACTTATTTAGAGACTGGTCCAAATGATCACACTAATCTTGATGCAGCGAAAACGTAATAAAAGAGAGATTTGTCTTGTTTATGTCATGAAACGAATTTGACAGTACATTCACAACATAATTATATGATGATTATTTATGGTAACTTTCTTTTCATCGTGTCCCATTTTATTGGTGGAACAACTCTCAGTTAGAGACAGAAAGGGAAAGACATCATTCCGGCCTCCTTTAGCAGAGGTGTCACTCCTGGCGATGATGATCTTATTTTACATCGCTGGGGTGCTGAGAGGTACTGGGTTCGAATTGAAAGAGGAAGTCAGAACTCTGAAACTTACATCTGACAGGCGCAGCAAATTTTTATTCAAATTAAAAACACCCAATACAGAAAAAATTTACACACATGAAGTTATGCATTTTAGATATAGAATTATTATTATATTTATTCAAAACTTACCAACTTCTTACAATTCTGAAATTTCTGTCTTTTAAATATAATGTAAATAATTAAATACAGAACAAGTTAACGATAGCTAAAATGTTTCGAAGAGAGCTAAAATGTTTCGAAATTCAATATCTCAAGCTAATACCAAAATCATTGCAGTAAAAGCAAATTATTAAATGTTTGACCTTAAATTCCGAAATGTCACGCTTGGTGTTTTATTTCTAAATTAATTTATTTGAGTATGAAGTTCGTAGCGAAATCGTTTTCACAATAAGTCAGTACTACGATTACAAATACATGTAAATTCTTCATAAAGTTCAAGCAACTCATTAACACTATATTTCATAATGAATATTATTTTATAAAAAGAATGCACAGTGTTTTGACAGTAAGTTGAGTCAATACCCAAACTGTCATTGAACAGTAATTAAATGTATAGAGAAACTAAGAAAAAGACTTTAAACTGTAATGAGATATATTTTCTTATATGCAAGAGAAAGTCAGAATTCTGAAGCTTACAGCTTACAGGCGCATCAGCTTTACACTAGGCTCCATGACGCTGTATATGTATATGTTTTCGTAGGAATGCAGTGTACACGTTTGCTTAATAAAAGGCTACACGTTATGGCAGTCTCAACCTTGGGCTGTGGGCGTCGGAAAAGTTCATCGTAATCACGAAAATGTACGAAGTTTGTTTATTTCGCATTCTGTTTCCAAAAGTGTTTTGCCCATCAAATGTTGCTCAGGCCTCTCGTCTTCTGGTTTCAAAACCTTCCTTACATGCATGTTAATGTTACCGACGCAAGTAGCGAGGAATATGCTAGTATATTCACTTCCCTTGTATTTGTGCTGTATATTATTACTTAACTCACTAGTACTAAATAAACTAGGAAACACAGTAATATATTTGTGAAATGTAAATGTATTGCAGCGATTAACCAGCAATCATAATCTTTATTAAAAGTATACAAATTTGAGTTAGAAAATTCCATGAAAACGATACAATTTTGAGTTGTAAGAATAAAAATTGCATTTCATGAAAATTCACCCATCAAAAATTAAATCGTGACATTTACATACATTGCATAGCGATATAGTAATTATACAAGTGACACACCAAGGTTATTAATAAAATAATTTTTTTTTTAAAAAAGTTAACGTCAAAAGGTTATTTGACCCTATTTACATTTGCACCTGTTCGTAACACTTTGTTTAAATATAAGAAAATATAAATAAAACTTACTGTGAATACCAATGCATGCAATTACTAACAATTTGCTATAATCTTGAAACACAAACATACCCAGAGTTTAAGTGATTTCAGTTATATGAAAGTAATAATGGAAAATAATTAGGTAATATGACTTGAAGAAATATTTGAAAATCTTCAGCGCTTAATACAACATATTCATATAGAAGAAAGACGTAAAAGATAATATCCACAAAAGGATCAACAATTAGATTGCAAACGAATAGGAAACAAATGCATACGGCTCAAATAATTTAGGTGTCTGTTCATGTTAATTATGTAATACAGTGGCTTCCGTCCAAATA
Organism: Megalonaias nervosa; assembly: GCA_016617855.1. Classification (NCBI taxonomy): domain Eukaryota; kingdom Metazoa; phylum Mollusca; class Bivalvia; order Unionida; family Unionidae; genus Megalonaias; species Megalonaias nervosa. Next base: position 19,131 of record JAECUM010013299.1, on the reverse strand, counting down.
CTGTAAGACGAACAAGCTTGACCAATCGCAAAAGGAACAAAGTACAAGAAGAAAAAACAAACACCCCAATAAAGAAAACGAAATCTAAATTGCGGGCCTAGACACATATTACACGAATTATACCATCAACGTGCACGGTACTTGTATACATATTCACCTATTCCACAAGTGCAATTGTGGAGCAACAAAGGAGCCGAGAGTTGTAAAACGTTTATAAGATACCCTCTTTATTATCACTAGGAATAAGCGGATTGTTTTGAATGTATACATCTACACTCATAATATAACAATACAGCATTTGTATTTAGAACATTGGAGTTGAAATAAGCAATTTACTAGACAACAACTTTAGATACAGTCATTAAAAACTTAACGCTACATCTTTAAACAAATGACTATTTGAAGAATTTTAACAACTCCTCTCCTTCCAATGCTAACAATAACAAAAAGGAAATCATAGATACATTTGGAAAGTCACCCAGAGAGATGAAGATGGAACCAATGGAACTGCAACTGTAAGAAAGATTATTGTTCTAAAAATAGGTTTGATTTGTGGTGCAATCATCGAGAGGAAAGTTATGCGATGTTAGAAAATAATAGACAACACAAGTATTTTAAGTCAGCTATTTTATTTTAAATTTTTTATTCATCGACCATACATTATACTTATTCATGTACTGGTGTATGTGTGCGCATGTGTATTTTTTGTGTTTGTGTGTATAAAAGCAAAGATTCGTTAAGTGACTATACTATCGTCGTGCTGAGCTAATTGTGGAAAGAAAGATTCGATGGCTTGTGAGTTCCTTCGAAACAGTAAGGGAAAAATCCATAGCAGCTATCGCATGTGACACGTTTGCTATTAATGTAATGTAAAAGGAGTCTAAGTCTTGTCGATTTCACGTCTAATCGTATCAAACAAATCTCGTATATACAGACGTTTTCTTGACTTGATGCGTACAATTTTCGTATGTATGTGTGTTTACCTGTTTATTTGCATATTTTAAGGTGTTTAAAACAACATAGAAACATCAAGGCTACTGTCGGTCGACCTGGCCACATCTAGGCAGAATCTTACTCACACCATGATGGTTGCGAGTCATGCACACCAACCGTTGAATCACCGCAGCCCCATTCTATGTATGTATGTATGTATGTATGTATGTATGTATGTATGTATGTATGTATGTATGCAACTTAACTTTCACAAATGACGGCAATATTTGCATTTTAATTTCAATTCGTTCAAAGAAAAGTTGTTTTTACTGGAAAGTTGGATTAAATATATCCATTTGAGCAACAAAATTAACTTTTATCTATAAATAAACAAGATAAAAGAAGTTAATTTAAGAATGCCTACTTAATTGACACTCATTCAGCTTATGTAATATCAGTTACACATTTTAAAATAAATATATCTTATGTGATATCAGTTTCACACATTTTAAAATAAATTTGTGATACACTTCTGTTGTATCTTTATGTAATAATTTGGTGTTTTATTTTAAAAATGTATTCAATTTTAAATATAGACCATACAGATTTGTTGCCTTATTTTATCAAATAGAATTTTCAAATTACGAATCCGCCGTCCACCCAAGGAAACTGACCTCAGCTGTCCTGTTCTTATTTTAATTACCGTCACTTTCATTTCAGTGCCACCAAATTCCATGGTCACAAGAACATTTCTCTCTTTCAAAGGCACACTTTTATCAAGACTACAAACGTTCACGTAACTAAGCTCCACACATCAGTCTTCTGTGACGTACATTGGTGACTTTTTAAACGAGGCATAAATAATAATTGCAATATTAGCCTCAGCCTTTGCACTATATGTTTTTGGATTCGTGGACTGGTTCAATGTTACACTTTGGCCCATTTCTACATGCTTGTCAAAGACATCTTCACAGTATGGTACATAGTTAAATGCCTTTCGCTTCTTAATAGCATGGGTCTTCTCGTTGAATGGTGTGTACGTATGAACGCTATATGTATATTTGCAGACTCGTTGTGCAATCGGTGATGGACTGTGACCGAAAACCACCGCACCCTGCAGGACAACTAGACCAGCATCTCGGGGTACCATGACTTTGACGTTTGGGCAGCTTGACTTGATGGCGTGGTGCAGCATCTTGGACTCGGAGAATCCTCCCACCATCAGAATGCTGGATATTCCTTGAATTCGACTGTCGTTTAACAGCTCCTTCTCATGTAATGTAATGTTATGAATGGTGCTGGAGAAGAAGCTTTTCATAACTGAGGCTTTTACTCGAAGTTTGCCACCCACCAGGGTTACTTCCGAAGCATACCTGGCTTGCTTGATAACCTTACGTAGATCTTCGCCAGTTTCATCCTCAAAAATGTCTTTCAGCGTAGATGGCAGGCGAATGGTAACATCTGCATCCTTAACCGGAGCAATTCCTTTTTTTGTATCTCGAAATCCCTGAAAATATATACTTGATCCTCCTTGCTGTCCTTACAAAAGTGCTCGAACACTGGGTTACCAACGAGGCTGATGATAAATTGCTTGTAAGCCTCGTCAACTTGAGTTCCTCCCCAGGCTCCACCACTTGCCTTGTGGAATTCCTTAAGTTATCCTCCCGACATCATCTCGTAGACGATTATATCAACAGTCCCTCCTAAAAGAAAACAAATACTGACATTTAATATAGTGAAATCTAAACTGAAAAATGTTCTTGCTACAAGAAACTTTGGGTTTCAAAAATAACTCACAAACTAAGTGCGATTATAAATCAATGTACATACCATTTTGAATAATGGATTATCAATGTATATACAGTTCCATAAATCTAGTGATATATAATAAAACCGACTATATGCTGCATTTGTTTTGAAACGTATGAGCTAACAAAATATTATCATTGTTTCCATCAGGTATTAGAGGCACTTGTAGTTCCAGCAATATTTAGGAATATTAAATAGATACCTCGAACTTAACAGCCCATTTTCCATACAGATATCGAGTCGAATGTCAATGATTATACGCAAAGAATCAATGTTAAAGTCTGAAGAAATATCATAACTATCACTAAGTATTATCGAATATTCATGACATAAATGTTCAACGTTGATATATTTACCTCCTGCATCTAACACCATGTACTTTGAACCTGCTTGAAAGCACTTAATATCTGACCCTTCCACTATTTGTTCAATTGGATTAAGACGACAAAAGATGGATGCCGTTTCAGGTTCCAATGCTATCAGCAAGTTCTCGTTTTTGATCCCAACCTGTTGGGAAAAAAAAAAACAGCAATATCTTAAAATTCGCCAACTTCGATGCTATGAGGCTACAATATTTTAATATAATAATGGAAACATACAAACTATCTGTAATTGAAAAATCCCCCTATTTATTGTGGCACATTTTACACTTCGTATAATTCTGTTTCTCTTGCTTTGGCTACTTTTCTAGCAGTTACATAAATGTTTAAATTCCTAATAAATTCAACACTCCGAGTTTAACATGTTCATGTTATGTAAAACCATTGCGAGATTATTATGCAATCTCTAGTATAAGCATGAAGGTGATGATGAGTTCAAAAGCGAGATGCAGCTACAACTCGTTGTAATAGAGACAAATGGTATGTGACGATCTTTGATCAACGCTCATTAAGATTTGTTAAGTTTACCCCATGTCATAAATCCCCTCCCAGCTTTGTTGGGGTGGGTGTCATGGGTTTGGTTATCGTTATCTAGAGGTGATCGCCTACGGTGTAATTTGCCCGGAGCGAGTAAATGTCAATAGAAATTGTGAAATTTACAGGTCGAATAGATAAAGATCTGAGCAGGTATATAGAACAAAAAGACATGAGCCCCCGTACATGTAAAAACTTATAAGATTTAATCAAAAGTTCATAGATCATAAAATTCATAAACAATTGTAATAATAATACATTACATTAGCACGATACACTTCTTTGATTCAAATTTTTCAAACGAATTTCAAAATACAAATATGCTTTTACAATAGCCGATCTGTTAAGCGATAGAATTTAGATCATCATCAAATCGAATGAAATCAAACACTGCTTTTTGCAGATTCATAAGCTGATAGTTTTGCATCAGTCCAATCTCTCCGACTGATCCTTTGGCTTCCTGTGCCCGTAAGTCTGGGTCCTTTCACTTTCCCCTTTTTCCGACCTCTCAGGTGTATTGCTTGCCTGTAGCCTTCCAAATTGTGTGGTCACTTTGGCTTGTAAGTTCGTGATTTGTCACGTAGACCCCGGTGGGACAAATCTCACCTTGTAAAAGTAAACAAACGACACCCTAAGTGTTCTGCTGTATACCCCTCCTGAGAAGAGCTCCTAATCTATTCTTGTTTCTGTCAGATAAATTCTATCCTAATTCAAACAGATCATACGGCCATCTGGTCCTACCTAAACAATGCGGACCGTACAAACCTAGCTTCACAAAATTAATGGTCCTGCTAATGGCTATTTCAACACACCATTGAGACATTAATTCTAGACTAGTCTCAGTTACACAAATGAATGAATGAAATTCCTTACACTACGGTATTTATAACAACAATCAAGTAGTTATCATACGTGAACTCATATCGGAGAATTCACACGGGTTCTCGCATCTCATCTAAAATAAGGCAAGAAATTCTAGATACCTAATTTCTTATATAAAATAAGGCATGAAATTCTAGATACGTAATTTCCTTGAATAATCGAGACTATACCTTCAAACGAGCCGTCAATGTATATATAAAGAAAAATATCATTGTACGGACTCAAATAAACGAACTCAACACAGCTATACCATATCAAGAAAATTGATCTACGAATTTAAACAAATAAATCCATGCAAATACAAGCAAATAAATCAAACAAATCATCATAGTAGTATCAATGAATTACATAATAATTGATGCAAATACCTTGTGCTTTCAAGCTTTTGTGTCTGTCGATTTTTCCAGACAGTCGCTTCCACTGGATGATTTTACGAGTGAATTTACTTCTTAAATCACTCGGAGTCCCCTTACATTTGTTTCTCTTGCAGAAAAAAGCGTAGACTGATTTCAAATTTGCTATTATCACATTTAAAATGAGAGTTTTCATGTGAAACCACGCCTCCTTCACAGCGTGACCAATCTGGATGAAATATATTTCCCGCCTGAACTAGGCTCAAAACAATGCAGTTCGTCTGACAACATTAATTACCCAACTGATTCCTGGTAACTTTCAGAAATGACAGTTTTCCATACCGATCAGAAGCTGACCCCTATCCTGTTCAGTTTAAACAAACGTAGCCTTAATCAAAATCGCTAAACTCGTGACAGAGACTGTTCCAATCCGTGCATTATGGCTATTTAAACATGCGTCTCTCCCCATAAATCTAGCTAATCGTTCACCTATCCAACTTAATGCTTTCTTCATAGATCGACATAAATATGCACCCTTACACCCCACAACTATCTTTTGGTTACATATTAATGAGTACTATATTTGATATTTGGTGGAAGCAACTAAGTTAAAGGATATCATATGCAAGCCTTATTAAATCTCATAATTTTTCCAAATAATTATAATGTTTTCTACTTTAAGAACATTTTAATAAGGTCTATATTTACTAGTATTGAATTTCTTTAGTTTAGTTCCTTCTAACTTTCTATTCATAATGTCTGACTGCTAATTGCTGGTACTTTACTTAGGCTGGAATAACGTGTGTATCACACATTGACAACATTAAGTAAATTATCTGTTATTTATGTATTTTTATCGCTCGCCTAGTTTTATATATAGTAATTGAGCATAACAGAACACATGAGAGTGATTTAAGGACATCTTATACTTTCATTCAATGCATTTCACGTTAAGAAGAAGAAACATTATTCTCTCTCTCTCTCTCTCTCTCTCTCTCTCTCTCTCTCTCTCTCTCTCTCTCTCTCTCTCTCTCTCTCTCACACACACACACACACACACACACACACACACACACACATATCTCCGAACGGAAGTTTTCAGTTCAATTTTTAGTATGACAAAATCCATTAATTTCAAAGTACATTGTTACTTTTGACAGCAGCATATTGTAGCAAGTTTTTATCATTAGGACAATGTAATTGTCAATGTCACCTTTAGCTGATAAATATACAGCAATATTATCTTCCCAGTAATTTTAAACCTACTGGGGAAGCAGGGTATATAGGCATCTTGTGTATTTTTGGAGAATTTGCAAAGAAATAATTACTAAACATCACCAGTGACAGATGAAATAAAACTCGAATCTTCTGGTACCCTTCCCCGTGTTGCATCTTCATGTACACACCATTATCAATAGGACATGAGACTTCCAAGCACAGTTCCTGGTATCTTTTCAAGATTCAAACTCGATAATTGCCATGCAAACAATATTTGCAAAGGAGAGCAATTGTTACTACTCTGCTTGCATCTTCTAACATATTACAACTTGTTCAGATCCGGATGTAAAATATTGTCTTAATCAGATTCCACTGAATCCCAAATTGTTGGACATGTTCTTTGTGTGCAGATGGTGCATTAACGATCTGTCAGACAAATGTCTTCTGATGCTTATCAAAGCCTTTACCTTTTGTAAATGACGGGTTCTAGAAAGTGCTGTCACAAATTCCTACTTGTAAGTAAGAAAATGTATTGTCTCTTCGACTTCTTGGTTCTTTATCTCACCAAAACCAAACCCAATCAAAAGCATTACCTAGAGTGAGTTGTCATATAGTTTACGGTGTTAAAGCAGTTTTGGGAAAAATCAATGGAAAAAACATATTGCCATAAAATTGAGAGAGAATTTAGATTAAAGAAAGTGTGACATACGAATAGTCATAACAATATAGGAGTTATGAATAAACTGATCATTGAGGGTAGATTTTTACAGCAGATAAATTGCTTGGCAGGGTCATTCCAGGAACTGTAAAAACCCACGAGATTTTGTCCTCTCGGAGCTGTTCTCTCGTTAATCGATCCCAACTTGTCTTCAACATCTCGTCTTGTAGATAACGGATTGCAGGAGAAAAGACTGTCTTTGCAAACAACTTTTCATGTTCCTCATCTTCCAGCTTTATGTCCCGTGTTAGGCCCTGTAATAACACTTTGCTTTTTACGAAACACATATCACCACTACATTATTTGACTAGCATGAACATTTTTTAAAAGAATCTATAGCTTATACTTATCTTCTTTGTGGTTTTATTTCCGTGAGGAACAGACAATACCATATATAAATCAGGCCTTTAATCCAATGCTGCATTTTTTCACTATAGTCTAAGATGTGAAGGTCTGATACTATTATTATGAATACGTTTCATGTTGGTGAGAATAAGAACTAAAATAATGAGTAATATGTTCTTATTAAACAAAGTCTCTTTCATATCAAAAACAAATCTGATTCTTAGTCAATCATATGTTAACATTTATTTTTTCCTCCCAAAGTAGTGTCATCGATATGAATTTTTCATAAACAAAAATAAATTTTCCAGCTGGTTAAAAACCTTGTTGACATAAAATTTTTCCTAAATTATTACGCCTAACGCTGGTGATATGTATAAACAGACACAAACGTTTGTATACGAAACAAATGCGCGTGTCATGTTGATGTTTGCTTGGTTGATTGAGTATCTGTGCCAATACAATATTTGTAACCTTTCTGGAATAAATACTTCAGGCAGACTTCACCAGTATTAAGATACGCATAGAAGAGATGTGTGTTCTGAGTGGATAAGAAAAGATTTCATTCGTGAACTGAAAATAGTTGGTGTTTCATTAAATGTTTCTTCTACACTGGAAAATATTTGTCTTATATCCACTAAGAAAAAGTTGGTTATATTTGTATAATATATTAAGTGATGAATTCAAAGATAGGAAATTAAATGAACAAGAATATACGAATATATTTCATTTCCTGGCATAGTAATCGATCAGTTGTATGAAGACCGTGATATAAACCTAATTCTATGAAAATGGAGACATTGTACGTTTCAGGTAAAAATTGAATTTTCTGTACATGAAAGAAGAATTGTGTTTATATGCCAGTTCAAACTTTCAGTCCAATAAACATTTTATGAACGTAGGAATGGTTTTGCGGAGATACGGCAACCCGTATCAATAAAATATCTCCGTCCGCGAACATAAATGATCTGTTCCTCATTCCTTTTGAATGTATAGTTTTATGGTTGAATCTTCTTCATTCAATTTCTCTGTCAATAGAAATCATTCTGATCCCTATGAAACGCTTTGGTCCTGTTGAGCTGAGTGCCATCTAGGTCGACCGTGGACATGTAGAAGCTGCCTGATTGCCTCATCGTCCACATAACGATGAATTTTCGGTTGCGGGGGACATTTCTGTAGATTTGTAGGGTGCATAATATATCGCTTATTTGGGAAATAAGCGTGGATTCATTGGTATATGTGTTCTTAATGAAAATATGAAATCGGCCAGATATTGTCTTTTCTTCTGCAGATGGGTGTAGGAGTTTATGCCGACAGCTACATATTTTGATACACTGCTTGTACGGAACCTGTGTCATAAGACGGAAAGAATATGTGATATGTTTATTATTATTAATTAAGGTGAAGTTCTTTATGCCTTAGAGTGCTGCTCAGAAATGTGAACATTTTCATTAAAGGGCATACATTCATCTGTTAGTTTTCTAATTTTATTCAGAGATGACATTACACTTTAGAAGTAGTGAAACAATATTAATCGAAGCGCATTTGCTTTTTTATTTTTTGCTTTTTAATTCTTTATTTAACTCTCTTGTGAACATTTCAAAAATTTCCTTACTTTGATTACTGTTTCGGAATCTTTGATTATCAAAGAATGTATGTAAGAGGTTAATTGATTGTTAGTATTAAATTCAGTTTCCTGTGTCATTTCATTCATATTGGCATATAATTTATGTGAACCATTCTTCTTTGATATAAATGACATGGTTACAAAAATGGTTTGCTTGGGGTTAACATTTCATGTTGTCTTTTCTACTTGGGGAATTTATAGATACTAACATGGTTTTTATCGTGCAGCAACATAATCTCATTGTTATTTGTGTGTGTGTGTGTGTGTGTGTGTGTGTGTGTGTGTGTGTGTGTGTTTTGTCTCTTGCATTTGTTACATATATCATTTTTGCTGTCTCTTGTGGGTATAGCTACGTGTTCATACCCATTTGTTACCCCTTGCCAGGGAAAGAGCACAGTTCATGCATATCTTGATTTATCCCCATGTCAGAACACGCCAGCAACATGGATCTTTCAAGACGGGTAAGAAAATATGTTGACCAATAAACCATGCTTTGTACATAATATCCAACTCAGCTTCCAAGATTGAGTATGCTACCCTTGATGGTTTGCATTTTCTGATTTTTTTTTTCAAATGCTTGTGTTTGATGATTGAAATTTGGTACCTCATTCTCTGACCGTGTCCTCAAATGAAGCATGCAGTGATCTTAAATCTGTAGATATATGCAGAGATATTTTGGTTACGCTCAAAGGAAAAGTGGCAATACATTTTTAGAGTTGGAAGACCAAGTTTACCGACTCATTCTACAAGATTGTTAACAAAATTAACATCACCTTATGTTTTCCTATTGCTTTTAACATCTTTAATTTTTTGCTTGATTCTTAAATTACTCAACTTGCTCTGGAGTCACTATATGAAACTTGCAGCTTATAAAACTGCAATCTTTCAAGAATCAAAATTACCATATATATATATATATATATATATATATATATATATATATATATATATATATATATATATATATATATATATATATATATATATATATATATATATATATATATATATACCACATACATTAAAAATAGCATGGCTTTTAAAGTGTTGGTATAAAGCAATTTGATATACCACCACTATTAGTATATCAAATTGTGATCCGCCCATGGCGCAATAATACGCATATAAACATTCTTGCTACTGTGTGATGCCGATTCTAGGCCTTTAGACCAATGATGAATTTCCACTCACTGATCGTTAGTGACATATGAAAATAGCAATAAAAAGTATTAATAATCACCGTTTTCGAAATAAATTTAAATCATCGAAAAATTAATAAGCCCTCTTTTTCATCAAAGCTTTAAGAAGAGTAATGACAACTGTAACACTGTATGTGTGCTACTGAATTGCCTAAGGTACGGGGTTTATTGAGAACAAATCTGATTGGAAAGCAAGAAAATTGTATGTTGGACTTGACCTTATCCAAAATCAAGTTCGTTTTCTAATTAACCTGAATCATTGATTTTTATTCTGTAAACAACTAATACATAGCTAGCATTTTCATTTTGAGTATGGGTTTAATATGACGATCATTATTAATAGAAGTAAATATATTTATTTGGGTCTGGGTCTAGGTTATGGGAATTACCCTATAAATACAGCTGGCCTACCTGATGTATCCACACATTCTATATTGTAATTTTAGTAACAGACCTTCAATTATAATTAAGATTTTGCCTTGTAAACATCTGGAACCTTCCAGATTGAAATTTTCCATTAGGTAATAGTCTTTTCTTTATAAAATGCTAATTGTGACCTGAGATCAAGTAGAAAACTATTTAATCTTGTTACTGGAAATATTATTTATTCATTATTTAAGACCGGAGCAGAATCAATTGTATTATTTTTGTGTCCAGTAGTTCATTTGGGCTGGAACTTTATTTATTCAAAATATTTATTCATTGGAAAATTCTATCCAGAAATAACATTCTTGGAAATCTGACTTGAATTTATAGTGACATTTCAAATATGGTTATATTCTTGGATTGTATTATCACCACTACACGGGCCATCACAGGCACATCAACACTTCCAGCTTTGGATTTAACTTGGATATCCAGTAAAGTTTATTCAGAACTTTAATCATTATAACTTTTGTCTGTAAGTCTATAATTATTTTTGATTTAGTTCGCAGTACCGTAAGTTCTTTTTACTTTATTCACTTTGCATTCTAGTGAAATAAATTATTTGTTGAATTTTATAAAGCTTGTTGATTCTCATTCTTTTCTGCTTTCGTAATACTGACTTACAACCTGATTTGATTTTTTAAGCTCCCAAATCGTAATATCAAATATTCCAGTTCATTATGATACAATATTTTCATGCAGCATCATCTTAAATCGGCTGAACTTGTACCAATTTTCAAGTTCTTCTTTACCCGCCAGTTCTATATATTTGTCTTCAGCCTCATAACCGAATGAGTCAAAATTCCTTCCGTCCGGTTTTATCAATACTGTCGTCGGAGCCTTCATTGATCCAAGCGGCCCTCCATAATAGTGCTTGCCGCTGATTTTTGTGGGATCTGAATCATAATCGTGTTTAAAGGAAAAGGCCCATCCGGAATAAGTAGTTCCAAAGCCTATGGCTGCTACCAGAAGTCTTATATTTGACGCCTATATGAAACGAAATTGTGAGTCTTCAGTCTAGCGTGCATATAAAAGAGAGTTTAATATCGAAAATTAAGAAGCAATTTAATTTAATATCGGAAAAAGTAGAACCTAGTTGGGGTATTTTAACAGGATACACAATCCTATGAAATAAACAATACAGGGTTTAATATCGAAAGTTAAGAAGAAATTTCATTTAACATCGGAAAAAAGGAGAATCTAGTCGTTTTAACAGAAAACATAACCTTATGAAATAAACAACACAGGGTTTAATATCGAAAGTTAAGAAGCAATTTCATTTAACATCGGAGAAAAGGAGAATCTAGTCGTTTTAACAGGAAACACAATCTTATGAAATAAACAACACAGAGTTAGGTCTTACGAAAAATCATTTATCCAGTAAATTATAAAGAAACGGTTCTTGTTTAGACATTTTTAAACAAGAATTTCTTGAACTGTACTCAGGGTAAAACAACTGTCTTATTATGAGACCAAACATATCCAGGCTTTGATATCATGTACATATACTAGAGAGAAGAGGACATGCCATTTTTATTACGATTCAAATATCTTAAAATGTCATGTTCTTTTTGCTCAAAACTTTTGATAGGCAAAGCTATCGTAATATATACCTACCATGACATTGTTGCAGTACAAAGACATTACCTGGCCGATCACCTGCAGCATAAAGAAGTATCCATATAATAGCAAAATGCAATATGCATTTGAGTCATTTGAAACCGTCATATCTCTTTAATTTCTTTTTAAAGTATAAGATATTCAAACACACACACACACACACACACACACACACACACACACACACACATACACACTAATTTTAACGTGGATAGTAAAATTCATGGTGTTGACTGGGTGTTGAAGAGTAATTAACTGGGTGATTATCACTCCAACTGGCGTGCTGAATAGTAAATGTGAGTATTGGAAAGTAGGCAACAAGGTGTTGAGTGATAGATAAGTGAGTGTTGAATGATAGTTCTTGTTTTAACAGTGCATGTCACATTGGACTGTAAACAGACCCGCGACAGGCCTACACGTGTTAAACCATTGGACTAATGGCGCAATGTTAAATTACATTAGCCTCCATGAATAATAGTTCTTGTTTTAACAGTGCATGTCACATTTGACCGTAAACAGACCCGCAACAGGCCTACACGTGTTAAACCATTGGACTAATGGCGCAATGTTAAATTACATTAGCCTCCATGCCGACACGCACATGTAAAACATATAGACTAAAGGCGTAATGTTTAATTCCCGTAGACACCATACAGGTTCACAAATGTTAAAAGGATGGATTACCAGCATAAAATTACATTCCTGTTAAATCCTATAAAGGCCCACGGATCTTTTAATTTCTTCCAATGTTTTCATTTTCTTTCTCCGCAAAATTCCATATTAATTTCAAACTTTTAGTGTTACATTTTGTCTGCGCCATATTTGTAAATTTTTACAGGACTTGATCAGTCTTCTTTAAATTTCATTTCATTTTTTACGGATTTTAGTACGAGTTTTGTTTCAGACATATTTTTTACATAATTCGTGGCATTTTCAGTTTCCACTATAGTTCTTATTAGTTTACGAATTTTCTTTTCGTATATTGTCTCATAAAATTTACTGTTAATATTAACTGGCCATCCTGATGACATATATTTTATCTATTAAAATATACATCCACCACCAATAGCATCTAAAATATAGGTACTGCATTATCTATACATCTGGGATATATGCATATAGCCACTACGCAACATTCATTCCAATTATATATATATATATTAGCTTAGGGATGAAATCAAAATTAAGTGGCCACTTATCTGATTTATCTATGGCGCCACGGTTGCTCAGTAGGTAGGGCGCTGGTTCCGTACCGGCCCAGGTTGGATGTCGCGGTGTGTCTTTTGGGTGTGTCCTTTGGGAATGGCACTTAGCTTCCATTTCCACAGTCTCATAGTGTCAATAATGTGTTATAAATGCCCTTAAAACCCACAAACCAAATCATTTTTCTACTTTCGATTTCTTCGGTTTTTATTTCGCAGTGTAGTCCAATACAATATTTTGTGAGGTAGTTGTCACCATTTGGGTTATTTATTGGTATCTTTCATGAAAGCTAAGGAATTTGTGAAAAAGTAATCTGAAAATACCTTGTGCTAGCAAGATCTACACTATAATGGTATGTGTGGTCATAACAAGCCATCGTACAACGAGGTATGTCCTTTATAACACATTCAAAATGTCAGAATTGCATTAATTATTAATATTTCTTAAAAGCCTCGCTAGGGATAGAAACAAAATATAAATGTTACCGAAGTGTATCGGATTTATAGTCTCCTGATTCCACTCGATTCCTGATTTCTGGTTGACAATAGACAGTTTTTGTAGAGTAACACACCCAGAATTGCAGCGAGAACGGAATTGTGGGAGCTTCTGAATTGTAGCTAAGACAAATATACTTAGCGACCAAGCAACAAGGAAGTAAATCATGTACAGCGGATACATCACCGAGTTTGTCCTTTCAATTTGCTCAATAAAATTCGTCCTCAATATACCTTTAAATCTGTAATGCAAATAAAATGGATGGTCATATTAAATACAATTCGCGTGAAAAGATAAAGGGAATTAAAGAAAAAGAGACATAAAGAGGAAGACACGAGTCGTCTGCCTTGAGATTTATGTTGACTTATCAACATATCTACAACATGAGTTGCATCATATTAGGACTGCCATAGAGTAAACGCTGGAACAAGAAATATATCTGTGAATAGTATTGTCCTATATTTTCTCATCTACAAACAAATTAATTAAAAGAGCGAAATTCCGTACTTAAATAAGCTTCTTGCATTTTAAATAATATACTGCTTATCCGCCATTTACCTTGTATTTCATGCAATGAATATATCGCATAGAGGGCTTTTCTCTGAGTCTCTCCGGTTGTTGTGTTTATGCTACGGTGCAAAATGAAACATAAACTAGTAATCTAACATGTAGATAACAAAAACAATACAATAAAGAAAATAAGAAAACGCAAAAAAGAAAAATTGAACACTACGTTGATTTGTTTAAAACGTAATTGTAATCAGTCCCTGACTAAAATATTCAAATTGTGCATGCACGTAACAACATCACACTGGTAAACCTGTAAATAATTCAGTAACAAATTATCCCTTCAAGAAACCTAAGCTTGTAGTATAAGGAACATAAAAGACTAGTATATTTTGAGGGTCATTGCTTAAGACATCACATTTAATTTTAAGCAGAATGTTAATACAACTTTTATCATTATTGTGATAGAAATTAGTGTAAAAACATTTTTTTTTCAGAAATAATCTAAGAATGGAGGGGTATATCTATTTATAACACCATTCATAACGATGGTCTTTTATTTTAATATTTCGAGATGGCTAGAGGATAGTTTTCCTTTCCGTGAGATTTGTGTCAACAAGATTCGTTTAAATTAATTACCTTGCAAAAGAACGAACTAACAACTCCAACAGTTTAAATAATCAATAGCAGCAGCTTTCGATAGCAAATTATTTAACCAGGTATAATTTATTTTTAAATTAGGACGGAACTTTTATCACTATTTGTATGACTTCAACAGTAACAATGATGCCTTTATTCTGCCCTATATTCGTATACACCCTTATATACGTTTACATGCTGCTGAATGCGTGCTTTTTAATTGGAGAACAAGGACATCTGCTCAATCGATGGATTCCATTTCTTTTATTACATCTATAAGCATTGCGCATGGATTGATCCGCCAGTTTAAGAGAAACCAGACCCTAATATCTCACTATTTTCAACACATAAGGCTTGCCATATTTTCGTAGAAGGTTCTGTGTTTATTTTTTATTAGTAACCGTTACTCCTATTTATTTCAGTGTTAGCACCATCAGTTGTACTGAACTCGTCCCAATAGTCAAGTGCGCGTGTGTGTCTGAAGAGAGAGAACGTGTGCATACGAGTATTGCCAAATACGAATATATGATCCCGCTGCATGTTTAGTCATAAATCGTCTTATAATCATTTGCTTTTTTAATAACATACAGTGTATAAAGAATGAGCAAATTTCATGCATAGTTCCATCAAATGCTGTGAAGGATATATGATAAAACAAATTAACTATGTCAAATGACACTTTGTTTCCTTGATCAATGTGTTGATCGGGTTTGTGTTAAGTACGAGTAAACATATAATTCTCACTCGGACATCTCTAATCGCCATAACTAATAAAACCTAGCAACACAAAATAATGCACAAGCGTATCATTTATAGTACTTGTACACTGTATCTATCACTGAAGTTGATTTCCTAGAAGAAAACGTTTCTGTTTTGAAGTTCTTAATAGATGGAAAACTTAAAAGTTATGTACAAATTTACCATGTAAATAAGAAGATACTTATCACTGGTAAAATAAGCTGAGGAGATACCAGAGCATTTTGTGTTGATTGTATAAAGACGAACGGTGAGTTTTATGTCTCTTGAACCTACGAGTACACCACTGTCCTCCCAGACAGACCATGGCATCTGTTCCTGCTGTACCAACGGAACACATTGTGTTCCTATACGAGCGACGTTAAGCTAATATGCATTATATCATATTTGAAGTATGTGTTATTATATGTTATTAAGACGGGCATTTCCATATGTAGGCTTACTGAATTTTCTTCTTCTATTTTCTCTCTCTCTCTCTCTCTCTCTCTCTCTCTCTCTCTCTCTCTCTCTCTCTCTCTCAGGATCAACAGCTCTTAAAATGTGTCAGGACTGTTGTTTATAATTAGTTTTACACATTAGTCATGCAAACTGTCAGTGACTGAATTTACATGTCCTGTTGCTACTCGATATTATGTTAAATACAGTATCGTATACCTGTTACACTCAAGTAAGAACGGTACACCTTTACAAGAAAAATTCTTGATTAAATATAGCCATACAATTAATTAAGTAGCTATTGTAACTGTCGTCACATTCATAATCATGTCCGAAAACGATAGAGAAATCAGGCATTGCAGGCTTTCCAACAAACAGCCAATCAAGTTTGAAAGCAGAAATAAACAAAAATAGAAACCGAAAATCCTTACAATTGTACTAACAATATTTAAAATAATGAACAATGGAATCTGCGTTATTTTAGTTCATATAGGGAAATATATTTTTCCACTTCACTAGTGGAATGAATCTTTATATAAACATAGATATCCTCCATATAGCCTAACTCTAGAATTGGTTAAAATAAACGAACTGCATTGAAGTCGCCCTCAAATAATTTTTCTTCTATCAGCACTCGAGGACCCATATGTTGGTTGTTAGTGTGTTATGCTTTGAAGGACTACCTTAGGGTCTGTTAAAGTATGCTTAATAGACCATCAAACTCAAGGAACCGTGTTTAGTTATGATTGTTATCAGACGTATTGATACCTGGAATCTAACCTCTCATTACGAGAATCGGTACCACGTAGAATACTTCGACCATGTAATAATACAAATTTTTTTATGTTTGACAGCTACACAGACAATTCTTCTTTATTGATCTTTACATAGTTTGACCGTGTGACACCCTGTGTAATTGTGACAACTTCCAATCTTTATGACGCATTTATTTCCTAAATTATATGCGAGTATCATTGAAAGACTTTTCCTGCAACGCAATTAAATGATTGGATATAGATATCGTGCCAACTTAAGGTAATGACAGCAAAATATAAAAATACATTGCACAAAAAATAAACAAATAAAACAGAAGAATGCGTGAAGTACAGCAAAGTAAAATATAGAATATTTAATTTCGGTAAAATGTATATAAATAAAATATCAAATACACTTGCAAAACCCTTTAAAGATATAGCCAGCATTAATTATTTAATAAACCATATTCCCTGAAAAGGTCTAAAATTTTCTCCGGTTGTATAGCACCAAACAGTTTCTTTGTGAAGTTAGCATCAAAATACTTTTATCTCAGGGGGTCTAAGTCAATTCATCCGACAAGACTGTATTCCATTGTCAGTAAACACGGGTATGGTATGCAATCTGGTCGAGGTTAACCCTTCAAGAGGTATTCTTGAGTCAGGTATGTGTGTCGGATGCGAAATCAGGACAATACCGTCTCAACTCTCGGATTTGTTCTATACGAGGTTTGCAACTCTCCAATAGTGGGTTTTATGTTCCTATGTTTATTTGTGGAGTTTTCCTTCCACAGACTTAGTTAAGTATGAGGAACATGCTGATTTACACAATATTTGAAGTCAGTCAATGGCTGCTTTATCAGCTCTTTATACCAAAGTGACCAGGCAACAAACAGTGCAGAATACTTTTCCCAGGATATATGAACACATCATGTTTCTGTAATATCTGTGATATTAACAGGTCGTCAGAAGAGGTCGTGTAAAACGTTCCATCTTCGTGTCGTCCTTGTCCTTTAAAGGGATAATAATTTAATTCTATAGGCACGAGCCAGTGTGGGCTTATTCGAGTAAAATACAATAAACATATTTCAGCGCACATATAGTTATAAATATTAAGAAGAGCCATACAGTGGAAGACAATATTTAAAAACTCAGATGAGCCTGAATAACATCCGACGCATATATGTTTTCCTCAATAGTTTCAGATGTTGATTATATGTCTCAGTGTAAAACAAAAAGGCCAATGTTAACTAGAGGTCGTGCTAAACGATGTTCCCACCGTCAGCTTCAAAGCCTCAGCTCTCAATATTTACCCATCGAAATCTGAGACTAATTGTCTTGGCGTGCCTCGCCTATGGAGATGATCTGCCTAAAGCAGACACCGCCTTCAGCAACGATGTGTTCCTAACGAACATGAGACTGTTGCATAGCATTACAACATTGTGCCTGTGACATTATGATACTCTCGAAGTCACAATTAAAAATATGGAAATTTAAATTGATAAAGATGTATTGTTTAATTTTACAGCTAAACCTTCTTTATGCATTTTATCAACCAATATGTCTATATTGCAACATATTTCTTTTGTGTTTTAATGGCATTTCGCGCGTTTTTAATACATTCAAACATCTAGTACAGCGGTATTATTTATCTTTAATGAAAATATGTAATTCTAAGGTTATGGTACCGTCTGTATTTTGTCATTAGGAAAAGCACATACAAATATAATTAACATGTCAACAAGTCGTTTTTTCTCTTTGTCAATTAACCTAAACGATTTAATAAGTTTTTTTCTTCTTCAGTTTTCTCGGGCACGATTTATATTACACGCGTTTATTGATATGTCCAATTCATTTTCATTTTTTAAATTAAAATTTCCCCTATTTATTTAGAACATCGTTTAATCCAATGGCAGTATTTATATACCTTTTACTTTGATGGCCTATATTTTCGATCGATTGATTTATTTAGCACAGATATGATATTATTACAGAAAGATTTACTATCCATCTTTTTAACGTTACCACAAGTTTTTGTTTCTAAATCCATTCGGGGAATTCTATGTATGAACGTCCTCTGGGCGATTGATATCCTTCTACGCACAATGTTAAATACGTATTCATGTCAAATATCCATCGTGTACTTTTGCTTATTTCCTAGTCGAAGTTGGTATGTAAAACTTCAATGATAGTATCCATTTATTTCAAAAGCATATTTCTCCTTCTTGAACTACTTCCTAATTTAATGTAAATAGAAACATTTGTGTATGTGTATTATATATATATATATATATATATATATA
>JAECUM010013298.1:0-18350 GCA_016617855.1 Megalonaias nervosa | reverse complement strand
GACACTTGATGTAATCAAATGTTCAGTTTTGTTTTATCAAACAATGATAAGTTCTTTCACGCGGCAATATCTGCCTCTTCTAACCTTTTCCCATTCCGTTAAGTACAAAGCTTGTAATATTAAAAATGCATGCATTTTACGCCAGATTACGTAAGAAAACAGTAAGAGAAAGTATAATTAACATGTAAGCAAAGATAACAGCACATCAATAGGATCGTTTAACAAACCATGAGACACTGTGACTCTAGTTGCGCGAGCAAGAGCTCGCTCTCCTCAAATTTCTGAAGAATGTCCTGCGTCCATTTGTACTGAAGAACGGTAATGCATGACAGGGCTATGGTCAGTGTAAGCAGACTGATGGACAAAGTGATGACAGGTCCACTATGGTACGGCTGTCTGGGGCTAGTCATGTTGCAATAATAGTACATGTAATTGTGTCGTATGACCATCTATCTCGTTATATGTCAGGTAACTGATAAGGCATATTGGAACAGGTCTGAAACCTCAATATCAGATTTGCTAAGAGTTAAGTTGAAAGATAGCAGAGCAATATATAAAAGACAGAGATCGTCATCTTTCCATGACAATTGAGATATAATGTCAAAGCATCGTTAAATTTTTACCTCAGATCCCATATATCAACACCAAGAACAGTGTGATCATTGCGTACATATCTTGTTTATGTACCGAGGTGACAATATATGAAAGAGTCTTTTGTTGATGTTTTCGAATTTATTTGCGTTTAAGTCAAACTCCGTGACTAGAATGTGATGTACAATTTGTGGCTACATTTAAATTCTCGTTTTAAAAAGACTATCCTCAAAGACTAGGGCAAAATACTTCCTTTTCTGTGAGGGTTTTTGTAATAATAATAATAATCAGCAGCAGCAGCATCGTCATCATCATCAGCAGTAAGAGGTTAATGTTAGGACTGGTCTGCCTGGTGTCAGGATAATGTGTCTAAGTGGGACATGATTCTACATGTCTGCGGCATGATGCCTCAGTGCTAGACATCACTATAAACTGCCATAATACAGACATCGAAGCGATATAACTGAAAAATTGTTATAGCTACGTTAAAATCCAAATCTCACACGCACACACACATAATCATCATCGTCATCATCGTCATCATCATCTGTTTATGTAAATAACACATTTAATTATGAAGGATCCACCTGTCACCTCGTCCTCTGCCTATTAACAAATTAAATTATAATAAGCTCGCTTACAACGTAATCAGGTATATTATTACATGCACTATTTCATAGCTTAAAGGTCTTACCTCGAATATATATCAATAACTGCAATTCGAAACAATCGGCTATTTACGAAAGAAGGATTGAGCGAGAACTTGCAATTGTTTTGAACTATTTTTCATTCGCAAATTC
This sequence comes from Megalonaias nervosa, assembly GCA_016617855.1. NCBI lineage: Eukaryota > Metazoa > Mollusca > Bivalvia > Unionida > Unionidae > Megalonaias > Megalonaias nervosa. The sequence goes on along the minus strand of JAECUM010013298.1, from coordinate 16,959 downwards.
TCGGTCATTCAGTCGTAGAAACAGACGAGGTGGTCCGAAGGTTTTATTGCTTGTTGGTGTTACATTTTCGGTTCATCGATGATTGAAACGTTCTTGCACATTTACCACCATCATACTGTTATTTTCTTTTTCTGTAAGACGGTTTCATCAGAGCAAGACACTTGTACAGTTTCCTTTTCTTGCCTAAATAAGATGGCAGACTCATTTCATCTACTACATCAAGAATAATGAAAGGTAGACCCTTTGTGATGATTTATACTCGCAACTGGAAGACTTGTGAATACTGACTTTATCAAGATACTTCACAATTATTATCTAGTCACTAGTCACCTTAAAATCACTGACATGCAGCAAAACATTTGACAATCGGACTTTTGAGATTAAGAACACTTATTGTTATCCGTTCAATTGTTTGCCAAGCTGTATTTACTTATCAGTCTCCTTTTGATTACTACATCAACAACAGATCATAAACACCACGTGTTGGTGTTGCAATTTCGATTCATCGATCAAGCTTTGAATGAAATTGTAATCGTTAATCGTTAGTGAAGAGTGTTTTTTTTATTTTATTTTCAAACACGCCTGTTAATAAAATATCACAAGTTATATTATTAACAATTAAGGCCTTACCCACTTTAAGAAGGCGATATGCATCAAAACAAATCTTCATACTCAGCTAGCTAACAAACTGCCCGAGGCTAGGGTGTTGACAAATCCCAGATGTGTACATTTGTAAGAACGTGATTTTTGGCACACGAAATGATGATAAATATTGATTTGCAATTGGCGATAATCTAATAGAAATATGTGCTGAATTTAAAAACTTAGGTGTAATTTTGTTCTAAAAATCTTAAGTTTGTTAAGTCTATTAAATACAACGTTGATCAAGCTAAAAAGGCCCTGCATCTATTTTACCGAAAAATAAGACACTTCAATCTTCACATTGACCTGCAATAGCATCTTTACCATCATAGCATATTACCCATTTTACAATACGGGTGTGAGGTCTGGGGATTTGAAAGTATTAGAACCATTGAAAATTTGCACACGGAATTTTTAAAAACATCACGACACGGAGGAAAAGTACAACTACTTATATGCTTTATTCAGAACAAGGAAGGAAACCTATTGATATAATGAACAGATCACGAATAATTGGATTTAGGATGTCAATTATCTACCGTAAATGAACCAAACTCTCTCGACTGATTTATCAAATACATTTTAACGAGGTCAATTGACTCATTGCTATCGTTAATACTTATGAATGGATGAATAGCATAAAGAACCCTCTGATAAGTGTTGGGAGGGAGACCTGACCTCCTACATTATGAATGTATGAATAATACGAAAGGAACAAAAATAACGATAACAGAAACTTTAAAAGACCTTTATATACAGGAATGGCAATAGTCGATAACCTTATCTTCCAAGGGGAAATTTTGCCATTGTTTAAAAGAAGACATGAATATGGAAAATTAATTATTATTTTACCTAAGAATGAGTATTTGCCATCGATAAAGTTCAGGGATTCTAATCACAGACTCCCTGTTGAAATCGGTCGTTGGGACAATACATCCTTTAAGGGAAGAAAATGTAATCGTTGTGATATCAGTGACATTGGGGACGAATGCCATTATTTTTCATGTGTCCCAAATTTCACAAAGAAAGGGGTATGTTTCTAAAACCGTTCTATTACCGCATTGATATAAAACACGTACATAATGGTTCGGCCAACAGCTATTTCTTTCTTAATGTTATAACTGGGCTCTTCTCCCCGTTGGCTTACATTGCTGATTTGTTCTTTTTTAATGGGCATTTTGCTGCCTTCCATGCTAAATGAACATGTAATCTTGGGTCGGGGTTTAATTGTAGTCCGTTGGATATCCAGTTCACTGGAAAATTATACAAACATCAATATACTGACCAGCTGACACATCTGCTATGCGCACTGAGGCAGCCTTGGGGAGAAAGAATACAGATTCACGGCTGCATAGTCGTTCTAAAAATCACATGCCTAAATGCAAACAAGGCCACATGCTTTGAGATATGACAAATAAATAAGAGAGAGTTAAGTTAGGGTGTTAAATGCTTTTGCAATGATTTTTATCAGACATTTATAAACGTCGCTACGATTAATATGTGGAATTCGTGACAACGAGAGGCGTGCGTATTCTAGATATAGATATATTTGCAAGGTAGAGAAATACGACTCATATAGTAAGTATTGGTTTGTAAAACTACATTTGCATGTATGAAGTGGAGTAATTTCAAATTTTGCCCACCCACCCCCACTTCGCATAAAATAAGAAAATCCTACCATCCCGTCCATTATAACTTGGGATTTTGGGCCCCCATCTTGACGTTCGCCAAGACCCCACCCCGTGCTGTTACGCCCATGCACGTATATTTTGATTGGATATATACGACTGCCATATCTCCTGAGCGCCTTAACCCAAAGATTAATTTGGCTATAGCCTTAGGTCCTCATATTGTGTAGGCCTTTCTTTAGGCCTTTCGGTCTTATTGCTTTAGACTCCTCATAACCTTAATATGGCCGTGCGTATTGCAGATCATTCTCGAATCAATTATCTTTCAGGGATCAGCTTTTAATCAGGAAAAAATATTTAATAATCTAGGATAGGCTGACCACACAAATGTTTCTAAAATCCGTATTTTTGTTTGTATTTAAGAAAAACAGTACGCATTTCTACAAAAGTGATAAAGAAATCGGTCGGAGTATCACAAAAATAGCTACCGACAATTTTCGTCATATTTTATTCGCAGTATATAACTTTGCTTGAAATATGTTCAGTTACCAAGGACATGCTGAGACGGAAAAGCAAGCTTAAGGTGGAAGATTTTAAAAGAAATACCAAGTTCCACAATGTAATTTTGAAAATATAAAGATAAAAAGTGTTATATATGCGCTCCCTAGGATATCGAACCTTTGTCGATAAATCTGAAGAACACTCTAAACATAAGGTCAGCTTACCGACAAATGTCTGATATCAATTATATTGTTTTCACAAAACATTCTGCAAGCATCATAGATAGAAAAACGATCATAAAAGCTTAAATTTTCCTTAAAATTAAAATTAAATTAAATTTTCCTTAAAAGATCGAAAGGCCTTATTGTAGAATTACGTATTGAATTGGAAGGCTTTAAGAAAGGCCTACACAAATATGAGGACCTAAGGCTTTGGTCTGTCTTGCTTTGTCGCTGTATAACTTGTGAAGAATTAAACAAGACTGAGGAATTCCTCAGCTCTTTTTGAAGAGCACAAAGTTTCTTTATGTTAAATTTTAAAACACAAAGTGAATTCGCATCCTTTTCGCCATTTGTACGTCATTCCTGATATTGCCCTGAAGTATCACAAGCAAAATATCGCAAAATCTCAATCTGAGGATAAATTTCGAAAAGTTTAGTGCAACGGCGGCCTTCTCTGCCTTTTGACTGATTACATCTATTTGTCTGTTTAAAAACGTAAATCAAAAATTATGTATCGCGTGATCTTTCGAAGTATATAATATTTTATGTCCCACTCTCATCTGGGGTAATCCTTTTTTATTTCCTTTCTTTTACACCTGTCAAGAATAGACAGGCAGAAACCTAACTACTACTGTCAGGTATATGAAAATTCCCCGCGCAACCTTTCAGTTTCGCTTGACTGACTGTTCCATCATTCTCATCGATTGTAGCTTAGTTGATGTGTTACTAAGAACAACTGGTTGTTGCCGTGTACTTCCTTGTCGATTGAGACTTGTCGTCTGCGTCATTCCGAATTGTGCTGTAATACTGGAACCACGAAAAATCTAAAGGTATGTGAAATGTATTCGTTATTCCAGTCCATATTATATACTGTGTCTAAGACGGCATTATCACCTGCTATTGAAATATCTTTCGGAAGCCTGCTTGGCTCTTAATTTTGGAAGATTCATGTGGTCATTATCCATCGACTAACATTACAAAAGTATCCCAGTTATATGCATATCATTGTATATATCTATTTATAGTTTGGATTCAAAAGCTTTGACATGACTTAGTAGACAAAGATGTCGGTCATGGTGATTGGTAGTTACAGCAAGGACTAACATACCGAAGTAAATCATTAGAACTAATTGTCGGTACTAATTTAACAACGGCAGGGATGTGTTGATTGCTAAACCATACATCTAAAAACCATCAGTAAATCATTTAAAACTCATTGAGTTCACTAATGTACAATGGCAGGGATTTATTGATTGCTAGACTATACATGTATCGCCTGTATCATTTTCAATATCACCCAGTTACTTGTTCAAGTAAAACGTTGTGTGTTGACAGGATTTTGTATTTAACAGGGTTTTGTTTTTTCACGGAGAAAACTGGTATAGTTCTGTAAATATCGAAGGATACACCACCGCCATTTGGAATATTATAGCTTTCTTTTGGGCACAACATTCGTAATTGAGTTGGGTTTTCTTGTGGAGTGGTGGTGGAGGTTGTTTTGTGTTGGTTTTTTTTTTTTAAACATGTTAATTACTTTCCTTTACCCACGTGTTTTAGATTTCATGTGTGTGCTCAAAACCACTGTTACAGTATATACTCTCTTATAAGTTGAGTCACACTGCCAACAGCAAAGATCCTGATATGCCGTAGCATAATGCGCCTCCACACCAATGTCTATAATGATTGTTCTACTAATTACTCATATCAAACTGCACAGACCCAGATCTGCCGGCGCATTATAAAACGGCAGATATGGGTAGTTTTGCAGTTGAACTCGACTGTAAGTGAGTACATATGTGTGTGTGTGTGTGTGTGTGTGTGTGTGTGTGTGTGTGTGTGTGTGAATTGGAATTTTATCGTAGCTTTAAAAATTTTTAAGTCCTATCATTACGATGTCTGCAGTGTGGCAGTTTATAGTGATGTCTAGCACTGGGGCATCATGTCGCAGACATGTAGGATCATGTCCCACGCAGTCACATTATCCAGATACCACGCCGACCAGTCCTAACAATAACCCCTTAATGCTGAGCGCCTAAATCTAAATCACACACACACACACACACACACACACCTTAATCGTTAGTTGTTTATTAATTTCATCTCGGCATTTTTGTATGCCCCTTTTAACATGCTTCGTATATGAGACCATAGTTTCGTGCCTTCGTATGTAAGTAGCATTTTAAAAACTTTGAAACCTTTATTTATTTTTAATCAAAATATAACAACATGCTACATGTTGGTAACCAAATGCATCTTGTATTAAGCGATCGTTCAAAGTATGGCTCATTAGGTTGCTTAGTGATTGCCCTATGGACATTAATTACCTCGGTTCAACACATTATCGTGACGAGTGTTATGAAAATGGGTCTGCAGTTGTGAATGAAACTCGTGACTGTTGGTTTTTACAAACATTTTCAGCTTATAATTGGCGTTACCAAGCCTAGGAAAGGGAGATAAGAACTTTGCCCAGAACATGCTAAGGCAGGTGCCCTGGGCTAGACTGGGCGGAAGTCGAATCCAACGCCCTTCGATTACAAGTTCGATGTTCAACTACTGGAGATACCGTATATCCCTTTATACGGAACAGTCCTTACCAGACTTTACATTACAATAAGGGTTGAAAAATAAGACGTGAAGGCTGAAATAGACCTACGCTGTTTTTGCAGCTCTTTAACATCTAGTATATAGAAATAAGAGACATACGAATGCAAATATACATGGAAAACTAGTTTACCCAGTATGCCTTTCTGGCAGAAACACACACAGACACACACGGAAGCACTAATTACAATGTTTATATATGAATAACATGGTATGATGTTCTTATTGTTCTGAATGTTTGGATATCATTGTGCTATGAAAGCAAGGAGGACAAATTCTAGCTACCTAGCTTTCTATGTACTAATAATATTGATATGACGTCAGTCGACCAGATGGAGGTCGGCCTGCTTATATTTTAGAATCTAATCATATATTTCATTTCTTCCACTGATAGGTTCTTGTGCAACGTGCAGAGCTTTCCATGAGTGAAGGTTTTGATCTACCATTTAAGTGTACGTTGCAAGTTCTATATTGCGCACGATTACAAACATAGGTGAGTTCTTGTTGGTATAAGTATTATTTATTTTCAGAACTTTCATAGAAAATACACAAACAAAATCACAACATGAGATACCGAGGTTTGATTAGCAATCTTAACCGTATTTAGATCTCTTTCCTCAGTAACAACAATAATAGACATGGGAACCAAAATACATTTTGATATAAATTCATCCTTGCAAAGTTATCTATTTTGTACCTGCCAGGTACATGGGGAAACAAAGGTCGGTAGGAATCAGTGATTCATGGCATGTTAAAATTTTTTAAAAACAATATAATTCTGTGTTTGTATCGTCTTCCTGAGAGTCTTTCCCAGTTTTTCTCTTCCAACATTCTAGCATTTGACAGATTTTCTTGCGCCACACACGATTTTGTCAGCTTCATCTTGTAGGGTTTCAATATCATCTTTTTAAAATGGGCGCAGTTATGCTATAAAAGAGGCGATGTAATGTTGAAGTAAAGAAGCTCTAATGGTTTACTATCATGTTTGAATTATAAACTTCGAACTACATTAATAAGGTATTGGGCAAATAACCAATCTATTGAGGTTGTATTTTTTAGTATACTAGTATGTATATTCCAAGATAGGATTTCATCCAATGTTTTTGACAACTAAATTTACATCCAGTGTTTAGGACTAGCGACATTCTTAATAACAGTAAAATTAGTTGGTCATGTTCCTTTTCGTTTTTTCTTGATATGGATACTGTTTCCGTTTTGTTTGATATAAAATCTTCTAAACTTTGATTAACCAACAAACTGACTTTATGGAGGTTTTCACTCAGATCCCCAGCAGCAGGGCTGGCTTCTTGACAATTATTGGTAACAAAGTGTTATGAGCATGTAGTCGTATACAGAACATAAGATTAGTGACAAAATCATCCACATAAATTAATAATAACAATGGTCCATGTATAGAGTCCCTGGGGCATACCAGCTCTGACATGGTGTTGGTCTGCAGTTTTTCCATTTTATTCCAACCTTGTGCGTCCTATTGAAAGATAATGTCCAAACCAGCCCAATAGTTTCAGCGATGATTCAGCTATATTATTCTGGACCCCAAGGTAGCCCCAATTTCCGCCCCCCCCCCCATTCCCCATTTTTTATTTTGAAATATTCCAATCAAAAGTTAGAAAAAAGCTTGCTTTCCAGAACTCTTCCCTCTTTCCCGTCAACTCTGAAGCACGTGTTACAAGATCGGATCCGTAATTTTACAGTCGTACTAACCGGAAGTCATCTTAATCATGCAGAGGCTTGGTATTGACTTAATTTGGACTCGGGTCACAATTAATTTTACTACATATCCTCTTCCTTTGCTTGTCGTACTGAACTTTCCTTTTGTTCAAATGATAATAAACCATATCTTATTCTAAAGTACCTTCCAAAATGAACTTATGGTGACGTTCTTGTCATGGGTTATCTGGCATGTTTTGAGCATTTTAGACAGCAAAGTTGAATAATGAATGTCATTTAAAACAAAATGTAGTTTGGGTCTGTACAACTGATGGCATGTTTCGCAGGGGTAGTGAATTTACATAGCTCACAGTGTTTGTTGCAGCAAATTTAAATATAGCTGTTTAAATTCATATAAGTGTACTCACTAAAGAAACAACGACAAGTGCTATTTTCCACATCTGCTGTGTCAGTTACCTAGCCTGTTGTTAGTATAAATAATAGCGCACTCAAATTTAAAATTTCAGTGTTACCAGTACCAAGTTTTGTAGTAAAACTGCTTTCGCTTTAATGTTGATAACCACAGAAGGCGAGAATGTAATAGGAAAATGTAGTGGGGGGAGGGGGCTCAACGTTACTGAACTGTGGTACTGGTCTCTCTCTCTCTCTCTCTCTCTCTCTCTCTCTCTCTCTCTCTCTCTCTCTCTCTCTCTCTCATATGAAGGCTTGAGCCATGTGTTTGAGGCGCTATATTTGAGTATGGTCATATGAACTAATCTTGGTCACTTATGGCAGGTACAGTGTATATGTCCTTACGAAACACTGTTATTACCATCTGAGTACTGAAGAGGTTCCAAACTAATTCAACTGTTCCATCTTGTTCCAGATACTAGACTAGACCTGAAAAGATATAACATGTTTCACTTAATGATAGAGAAGAGTAGGATGTAGGTAAATGAAGCTAAAATGTGTTAGATATGGAAATTTCAAATTTACATTAAGGGTGCAAACGCATGAAAATATTATTAAACTTTACATACTGACACTCAGAAATGTAAATAAATGTGAATGTATTAAAGTGAAAAATTCAACTAAAATCTATATGAGCTTCCTAGAAGAATATCTAGCCACTTACAAGCTACATAACTAAAAAGGTACACCAGGTATGATAAAGTTTTAGGCAATGTCGAGATGGGGAGGTTGGTTATTGGTGCAAGAATTAGTACATACCAGTATTACAGGAAAGTTAAGTGACAATGTACTAAATTAAAAGATATAAGTATGAGTAACCTTATTCATGATAGAAATAATAATTTTGGATATAGCATGTTAATACAGCCAATTGTGTGTCTCACAGATCAACTGTAGATACCAATGGATCCTGTATCACCAATAAATGTGAAATGCTGATACCCAACACTTGTAAACAAGGATGGACATTTGCATATACGGGACATGTACCATGTACTTATTAAGATCAAATGTGCAAACATAATTTAAACAATCTGTTAGAACATTTAAGTGTTTGTAAGAGTGTCGGTTAAACAATTATTAAGTTTAATGATTCATTGGAATGCGATATCAGTCGATGCTAAAATACCGCCATCTGTAAAAGTTCTAAATTACTTTGTTACCTTACATAAGCATATTCATGATGAAAATAACATTTTATGATTTTGCAAGTGCATTTAGCCAGATATGTGCCTCACATATTAGCTACAGGTACAGTGTGATCCTATATGACGTAATGAATGTGAACTTCTGATCCCAAACATTCTAAAATATATGGATATTTGCACATGTGGGATATGTAACCATGTTAATTAACATCAGTTGTACAAATTTAATTTCAAACAATCTGTTTGAATATTTTTGGTGTAATCTTTAGAGTGTCAGTTAACAATTATTATTAGTAATTAATAATTCATAAAGTAAAATAATTCATTAGAATTCCCATAATATCAGCATAGACCACAGTGTCCCACTACATCAGTCAATGTCTTAACCAAACTGAACAATAAAATGGAATCCATTTTGTGTTCAGCTTACTTCAGTGTGCTGTGTTTGTACATCCAAGGGTACAGATACCTGGGGAAAGTATATTTAATCCCTGTGAACTATATTTCTTTGGACACTTTTCATTCTCTGACAGCTTAAAATGATTTAGTAGACAACCCGAGTAGGTTCTACTAGAGAATTTTCAACCCTGTCCTCTTAATAAATACTATACGACGGTTTATAGACAATTACTGAAAGCCGTACGAGCGGATATGTGTTATTAATGTAATTACCCCATGAAAAACACATACATTTACTGCTTGGACCCATAATAAATTGTGTGAATGACCTAAAGGCACAGTATCAACAAGAAGTATGTCTTCATGTGTTTTGAATAAAGGACTCATTTTGATACTCAAAGATATTTATTTTCTCTGGTAGAATTCACAAATATTCAGCAATGCAGCTTGAATATGACGTTGGATTATATACATGCTGATAATAATTAATAAAATTCACAACAAATACTATATATGTGTAGGGGGAGGTAAAAATTATCTTTTTTTAATTATTTACTTTTTTAACATAAAAATTAATTTTTAATTTCATTTTTCTATTGTAAAGTCAATATACATAGCCTATCAAATTTTCACGTGTCTGACATAAATAATAAACTGTTAATACCAAATTGAACTTTGTAAAACAATTTATTTTACCATATATTCTCTACATTTGTTTCTCAGTACTGAACTTTCCATTGTTTTCCAAATGATAATAAATCATATCTTATTCTAATGTAACATGAAAGAGGAACTCACGGTGATGTTCTTGTCATGTGTTATCCGGCATTTTTGGAGAGGCTGGATTGTAAACAAAGTAGCGTTCGTTGGGTTACAGATTTCACTACCGGATCATCATCAATGCCTCATTACTCGCTGTGCTCTGTCGCCGAAATGCATACAGATAACTACACCATAATGTTCCAATTTAAAAGGATAAACTATTACCATTAAATCAATGCTAAGAATGTATAAATCTACCTCTTGCATTACCACTAAAAAGGAGAAAGGAAAAAAAATGCTCTAAAATTAGACTGAGACTACATTCGTGAATACTGAACCGGATGTAATAAATATGACCCGATTACATTTACATTTAATCGTAATAAGTCAGGAGTTATGCGCACCCTAATATGAGGGTGAATTTACCTCCCTCCAACCAAAATATGGCGAACACATAGAACAGTGTAGAAATTCAAAATAGTCACTTTACGCTAAACCTGCATAATTTTTCATGTTATATTATTGAAATGCTGATGAAATATTATTCAAAGTTTGTAAAAAGTATTAAAAAGCTTCTTATTTTGCCTCAATACAACTGCAGTATTACATAAAACGGTACAAAATAGGTTACAGTCAAAACTCGTTAACCGCTTTAATACCAGAAATCATCTTCTCATATGTGTGCGATTGGACAAAATGATTAAAAGTGAGTAATAGACTGCATCAGAAGGTGCTATATGTATGTATGCAATAGTGTTTAATGGTACCTCCGCACAAATTCGTCTATGTTGTGCTAGCTAAAGGTAAACTTCGAAAAATGTAAAAATAAATTGCCCACCAATTTAAGAAGAAACATCCATGTGCAGATTTGAATGTTGACGGCCTTGATTATCCTGTACAAAGTTTTAAACAGGCATATAACATGATAATCTTAACCCATAATTTCGACCGAACAGATCGATATCTAAGTTCCGAGATGTGCTAAAGGACCGTTTTATATGAAAAGTGACACTGTACAGGCCAGCACAATGTCCATTTTAGGAGCATGTAAGTCGTATTAGAACATTATTTTCGGATATTGTATTCAATATCGACAAGGTAATATCGATACTTTGTTGATTACTACGTCATTCTGTAATGTATGTAACCTTTATCCAATCGACTAATTCAACCATTTTATAAATATCGTGATTTCTGGTTGATTAATTTCCACTAGATTTCAAAACATTAAAGAGTTAACATGTTACATTCAAACACAATTTGATCTGTCCATTAGCTACTGTACAATATATAATTTACAGTTCATGCGTCAATAAATTAGTATTTTCGATAAGCCAGTGGAAAGGAATAAATAAGACGTAGTTACTGAACTGAAAATGTATCCCACCCATGCCACCAGCACTGAGTGGAGACATTAGTGTCCGATCATTTAGTTTCTTAGGGTGCGGTGAGATGGTATTAGATCCTTGGATCTTTTAAAAAAAAACAAAAACATTCTAGTCTTCAATTAGTTTGAAAATTTTTTTGCTCTGATTTATAGAAATAACCGAACCCATTATACTGAGTACATTAGTTGGTTAAAATAAATGTGTGTGCGTCAGTGTGTGTGTGTGTTTGTTTGTGTGTGTGTGTGTGTGTGTGTGTGATTTGGATTTTTAACGTAGCTTTAACATTTTTCAGTCGTATCGCTACGATGTCTGCAGTGTAACAGTTTATAGTGATGTCTAGCGCAGGGGTATCATGCCGCAGACATGTAGCACGATGTCTCACCCAGTCACATTATCCTGACACCAGGCCGACCAGTCCTAACACTAACCTCTCAATGCTGAGCGCCTATCGAGGCAGCTGTTAGTACCATTTTTATAATTCTTTGGTATGACTCGGCCGGGGTTCGAACCCAGGTAAAAATAAATTATACGGAAGTGAAAGAGATAAAAGCATCATGGGTTTAACGAAAATCCCAACACACACACACACACACACACACACACACACACACACACACACACACACACACACACACACACACACACACACACACACACACACACAGACACACACACACACACACACACACACACACACACACACACACACACACACTTTCCCTGAATTCAAATGATAAGTCCTTTACCAAGATTTGCGATGTACCCCGTAAATAATTAGCTGAACAAATTAACATCAGCAAAAATAAAATACTTTAAAATTTATAACAATTTTGTAACCGTATGCACGTTATACAATAACCTAAACGATGATGTTTAGTCGATGCTAGTAAAATGTTAAACCAGTTAGTTCGGATCTGGATGTGTTGTACGAAAATATGGATTGAACAGCTGTATCGAACGCCATATCAAGCATTAAGATCAAATGAATGTATAAAAAAGAATGGAACACAAAGTATCAACTACGTATCAACTATTTATGTCAGACAGAAATTATAAGTATCATCATGTGTATCATTGAGTTATACAGTAACCAAAATAAAGAGACCAATGAACGAATGATTTATGAAAAGATGACGTCATCAAGTTTAGGAATATATAACACGTGTTTGGCACATACAAACGGCAATTTTGATTCGACACATCGATTGTCCATAGTAAGACCACTTACCCGGTAAGGCAGTTATTCCCAACCCCAAGGTCTCGACAAAAATCAGGGTCGCTAGAAAGTTCTGGAGGGTCTTGGGGGTTCGACAGGATTATTTTGAGGATGGCAAAACGTATCAAAACGTGGAAACGGTGTCGTGAGGCACAGAGAAACTATTTTTTTGAAAGTTTGGGCCGAAAGGCTGGGAACCACTGGGGTAAGGGATGACCATGTCGCCTTTCTCCCTACAAGGGGAGACTTAATGGCCTGAACCTTAGGAACGGAGCAGCCCCATAAGATCACAGGAATTAAATATACAGGTTGGTCTTGTCCTTTGTGTGTACATATATTGATTATTTATGTGTATACTGGTAACTTACGTTATCTTCATTGTCATATCTTTCAGTTTTTGTTTATGTATTCCTTCTGTGTTGTTATTAATCACATAAAAGTGTAAATAACGATTAATGATCTACATAACTATCAAGAAACTTCTACTTTTCTAGTATCACTTACACCATCAACAATTCTTTAGTAGTAGTAGTAGTAGTAGTAGTAGTGGAAGTGGTTGCGTTTTTGTTGCCGCCCTTATAATACAACCAAACATTTTACGTATGAACATAAAAAACTTTAATTTTTGTTTAAAAATTAAAACAAGCGATTCTATATTATGTTATTTAAAGAATTCATAAATTTTATCAACTTTATGGCTTCTCTTTAATCATGTGTTGTATATGTAACCGTATATAAGGGAAAGGATTTTTAGGGGCTTGTGATGGCCTTTCAAAATCTGCTTATTGTTTTAACTTTTCACGAAATGTCATGATAATAATAATAAATTTTGTACACAATATATAATATAAAATATAGTTCGCTATTAATTAGGTCTGAGGGTTCCTTTATCGATTAGTCAAGTTCTATTAATAGCTTTCTCAATGTAACTCCTTTTGTATCCTCTTCTTCTAATGCGCCCCCTGAGCTCCCAGAACCTCATGCATCTGGTGTCAGGAGTAAAGCATTTGCATTTGGTTCGAACGCATACACCGTAAGGGAGATATTTTATTACGTGATGGACCAGCATAATATTGTTTCCATAACGTCAGCTTTTTCCTGAAAAAGTTTTCCGCGCTTAGAAGTAAATTTCGTTAGAATTTAAAGAAATGTCTCTTGTGTGCGTTTGAGGCGGGTTTGTTTTTACGGGCATTTTGTTTTGAACGCAAGGATTATTTTGGAACATATACCATCTGAGTGAATATGTCAATGAAAGATCGATTGATGGATGAATTAGTCAACTTATCGATCAATATGGATTTAAATTATTAACGTTTTAATCGCTGGTCCATACAACCAATGTGTAAAGAGACAAACTTCATGTTTGCATTGTTTGTGAAGTAATATAGTTAAATTACGTTATTTTATAGTTTTATTTCTCTTGATATCTTGGAAATTGGATACAATTTTCAAATCAATTGAGAGCTTATTTATGAAGCAATAGCAAGTGGATGAGGTGAATAATTTTCACATTGCATACTAAAACACACATTCCGATTTATAGAGCGAATGCGGAGAGGATGCGGTAGGATTAAAATGCGCTTTCTGTTTAAAAAAATGTGTATCGAAAATCAGTCTGGTTAAGAGATAAGATATTGCTCTGTTATCCATGCAATTCATGTTTATTTAGTAATTACTGTCAACCTATGGTAACGAAACAACCGGTCACCAGTCTAACATCGAGCTTTCTGACTGGTACAGTTCGTTAGACACTTTGTATGATATTTCTAGTAAATTTAAATGTGTGTTACATTTATCTAACTTGGTAACCAAAGTTCACTTACAAGTATCAATGCAGAACTATGTTATGTACCACAGACTTAATCAGTCATATATGTGTGCGTATGCAATGTGTAAGAACACTGTGTATTTATTTTCAGGTAAAGAAAGCATACTTCCGGAAAATATTTCCGAGGATGGTGGCCAGTACAGGTAATGCTGCTTTCGTTGCTGGTGAAAAAGAAAGATTGATTATGTAAAACAAAAATAATAAAAATTGACCGGTGTGTTTCCGTAGTAGTTCAACCCTTTGCAAAAATTTAGAAACGTGTATACGGTTTACGATAAACGAGCAATAAGATTTAATTCAAAGTATTAAAATCTCGCCCTTCTGCCTTGTTTACTGGTTAGGCTTACTGAGCGGGTACCTAGCTCGGCTTGTTATTTTTTCATTTGCTGTACGTCGGAACGAATTCGGTTTGTGAGATATCTCTTTGTTGAATGTATCTGACAATTTAGGTTAAACATTCACACGATCGTCGTTATATTTTTTGCCACTACACACGTGTGGATGATTTTTTTAAAAATATCGATAAATAATTTCAACCGGACGTACTACGCATCGGTGTAGGAATACTAGGGTAGGATTTATAATCGGAAAGAAACCATGCGATGGTTTTACAAACTTATAAAATGTTGCTTATGAAATAATCTGCTAATACACGTGTTTCTCAAAGATAAATGATTTAGCTTAAATAAAATCATAAAAGCATGACGACTAATTCAACATTATGTGTAATACTGTGCAATGTGCGCTACAATCAATTCTCGTCAAAGTCCGGTTTTTTCCTACGATGCCACACATTCGATGTAAAAGTCATACATACGTTAGAAAAAAAATTAACAGAAATATCATACTAAATAGGGCCCTAAGCAGACATGTGGAAACATAATTTAATTGAAACAAGTAGTTCCTACGTTACTGACAGCCACGTGCTTATGCTGTTATTTTTCTACACGTAAATCAGAGTATCGTCTTGCAATTTCTAGTGCCAGCGATGTACATGTTACAGAAAATAAATACTGTGCTAATTTTGAAGTATAATGCTTTAAGTTGTGTATTGCCACAAATGATATCACAACATACCATCAGCTCTCTCATGTCTTTCTTTTCCTTTGTCAGTTCGTTATCATTAGGCCATTTATTAACAAGTAACACAAAGGAAGGAATGTGCTTGATTTTTGTTTTCATTTGTAATATTTGCAGAATGTCCTGAGTTTACCACGATTACTGCAAATACATCGTTTATAACAATTCAAAATATTGCTGAACTCATCCCCAACGTCTTCAACCGGTCTGTAGGGACACAGATAACTTTGTCATGCGTTGATGGATACAAACTTGTTGGAAACAAGTACATCGAGTGTCTGAGTACGGGACGATGGAATACCACAATCCCTGCGTGCCAGCGTAAGTCAAAATTGAGCTATATGGATTCACTTGTGTAATTTTTTAATGCATATCCACTACATCATGAACATTATTTTTACGCAAGACAATGCAAGTGTCATTGAATATCACCAAACAAGTTTTTGATTGAAACAAAATTAAATGAGTGTGTGTGATCTGGATTTTTAACGTAGCTTTAACAATTTCTCAGTCATGTCGCCAGGATATTTGCAGTGCGGCAGTTTATAATGATGTCTAACACTGGGGCATCATGCAGCAGACATGTAGCATCATATCCCAGCCAGTCACATTATCCTGACACCAGGCCAACCACTCCTAATAATAACCTCTTAATGCTGAGCGTCTAGTGAGACAGCTGCAAGTACCAATTTTAAAAGTCTTTGGTATGACTTAACTGGGCACTAACTCGCGACCTCCGGAAAAAAATACGCAGGAATTGAAATATATGGGGTACATGTGTTGGCTATTCATTATGGTGACCTCAAAGCAAACCAACGCAATTGATTGGCTATCAGATTGTTGGTACAGACAGGCCTGGTATAAGGAACATCGAAGTAATGATTTTTTTTTTTTAAAGGGGGTGGGGGCACACATTCAGTGGTCGCGCAACTATAAAGAGTATAACATTTTCCCAAGATCCGGTATTTTTTCACTGCATTAATGACAATTTTTTCGCACAAAAAGGTATGTACAAACCTGACAGATGATATATATTGATCAAGCAATATTCATATATTAAATTTGCAATTATCGAAGCATGCTATATTTCATGAGTCAATTTCTTCAGGAATTGTTTCATCTCGTTTACTGACTTTCTCCTTGCTAATTTCTAAATTATAGGATATTATCATTTCACCATGCAACTCCTGAAGTCTGATTTTTTTCTCAAGAAGTTTCGGTTGCAAATAACGTATTTGGGCCTGTAGCACTAATATATTAACCAACAGTTTTGGACAACATGTTTTAATATTATTATTAATTATAGCTATCCACTGTAGTGTTTAATTTGTGTTTAATACCAAGACATTAAATCGAAAGCTTCTTAAAGAAACAAAAACCTTCTAAAATGATACCATCGATAT
>JAECUM010013296.1:0-55900 GCA_016617855.1 Megalonaias nervosa | reverse complement strand
GCTGACCTTGGTTCAGAGATTGGTAAACACAGAGTGAAAATGATTGGTCATTATCAAGGTCATGTTCAGCCCACGTGTTGGCTCTGTTGTAAACAGTGTTTTTAAATTAATTTCCAGTGTAGGAATATTTGATTCTTAAGCTAAAGCTATAGTGGCCTACGTGCTAATTGACTTGTAGTGAGTGATCACGTGACCCATCACGTGGGTCTGAAATTACGTCTTTAGTTGGGTTTAATACTCATTCTCAGTGTCTTTTGGTCAGTCGTATTCCGCACCTTTAGAGCTCAAGGTGTTTGTTTTTAATGTTGATGCCAGTTGATTTAAAATTCTTCTATATTTTGGGTTTAATAATTTATTTACTCTAGAAAACATACAAGTGCTCTTCTTCATCAAAATTCTTGGACAAAGACATTTAGTGGAAATTTATTCTGGAATTCTAAACTGGAAAATTATAAACTGTGATTCAACGAGGAGCTGTTTGCATCAGTACAACCACCTCGTCTGGCGTCATCAACTTCCATATTGGAACTTTATCGAGATTCTAACTTGGATTCAATTAGAACTTTTTAGTGATAGGACTTATATTTTTAAATTCCAGGATTAATTTTTGGATTATATTCAAAAACTGAAAGTCCTTTTTCATATTTTTACCGTGTTTTCTAGGGAAAGAAATTATTCTGTTTAAATATAAAAAGCTTGTTGGTTTCATTCTTTTCTTTGTTACTTTGTACGAGCCTTGTAACGTAACAATGTGTGTGTGTGTGTGTGTGTGTATATATATATATATATATATATATATATATATATATATATATATATATATATAAGATGGTGATAAAAAGAAAACCAGGAGACAGGTAGCGCGGATTGGGGTGGAGACGTGCGAGAGAGAGTAAGCATCAGATGTTATAACGGTTTTGGCATCAAAGCAAAGACTGATCTTTTATGTTAGTAAATATAAAACATTTTCATAAGACAAATTAAAACTACATTTAACCTTTCTTCTGTTTACCTGTATTACAGCAGTTTTGGTAAATATTTTCTGTTGTGCATTTATTCTAACATAGTTATTGTTGGCCACTTTCGTAGATAAATTTTAAAGCATGGTTTTGCTAGCTAGTTTAGTTTGTACATTTATAATGTCTGAAGTATGGATAGAATGCATGCCCTCCAAATGAGCAAAGTTTTACAGTGCAATAATACGAACTATAGTGAATTTATATGTTGTTCCCGCATAGGAAAAATAAGATATATTCAAGTACAAAGCTGGTAAACCTTTGAGCAGCCATCTGGACTCTCTTTGCAGGCCTAGCTCGTGTTCTTCTTGTTAGCTTTTCGTTGTTACTTCCGTCTTCCTTTAAGTTGCCCTAAAATATTAAGAAATAGGAAGTTATTTTCTAAATATTTATCATCACGAATTTTAGTTAATAATAATTGTCCCTCGTACCAGTCGTGTGCAAACAGGCAGCAAACATCTTGCATAAAAATGCTAGGTCAAATAAACACTTTATTGTTTGTTGGTTTCAATTTCAATTTTCCATGGTTGTTTGTTTGTAGTTTCCACTTTATTTATTTATTTGTTTATGTTTTCCCAGGAGGAGAGATATAAAGGATTCTATTTTAATACTTGATGAAAATATTTGTTGTCATTTTAACACAAAATGTGCCCATAATCTTACCTCTTCTGACGCCATTTTCTTGACAGTGACTTCTGTTTTAATCTCTTAATGTAGAATTAAGTCATTAGCTTTGACTTCAAAGTCTTAAAAGAAAAGAAACAAACGTATATATTGCAACATATTTAAGCATCGAGTGGCCAGTTCAAACAATATAGTTGTTATTGAGTTTTCATAGTGACTATTCTGTGTAAATATGAAATATATATTCGATAACGTGAACTAATCTTTCGCGTGATAGGGAATATCATTTACAATTTATATGTTACTGATGATGCACATAGCATATGGAGTATTGTCTCAATAATCAGGTATATGTTTCCTCTAGATTATGGAAGTGCGTATACACTGTAATATCATCAATATATTGATACAATAAAAACATTCTTTTTGAATTACAAAAATACCTCTTATATTCTAAATTTCAACTGATTAATAGACAGAGGTAATAGCTTTTTACTATATTACTCTGTTGATTAAAATTGGTATTCTAAAGTATATTTTGCTTTTAAATTAAGCACGGTTTAATAGACTAAAAGTATTTTATTTAATACCAAAGTTACTTTTAATGAATACAATGAAGATAGTCACATAAAACTGATACAATTATAAAAATGAACAGACAAACAATTACAACAATCCCAAGTATATTCTGGCATCTGGAGTTCGATAATAACACAATACAGACTGAAACATCCTTTATCAAGGTCCCGCTGGGATTCCAGAAATGTTCAGATAAACAGAATTTTGGATACATTTGCTTGCATTAAAGTACGCCCATCTATGTTTCTCCCTCGGGAGATATGCACATGGTTAGATAAACCGGCTAACCGAGCTTCGGAAAAATAAGAGTAGTACTGCAATGTATTTACTATGACGGAGTGTCTCGTGAACACAGCAATCTGGCATAACATTCCTGTTGTGTAACACTCACGAATAACTGGAACTGAGATGTTGCCAACAAGCAAGGAATTCGCTCACTACAAACATTTTTTTACAATACGCTCTCGAACTTTAATGGCCCTATAGATACAAAGTATGTAATACAGCTTTTTATACGCAGAGGTCAATTATCGTTGAGAACGGAGAATTAGTAAATATCTGCTACAACAAAACTGTTTTCCATCTCACTATACATTCCTATATAACAGGCACCGGAGAAGAAAGCTATAAACCAAGTGTGAAATATTCCCTTAAAAAAATTCTGATTCAAAACATCAAAATAGTTAAGTATATTATAAAAGTGTTACTACTTAAATAAACTCCAAGATACTTTTAAAATCGATTAACCAACAAATGAAGTTGTACATAATTAAAAATTCCTTTGTTATGTCCTCAACCTTCACAAGAACTGAGACGGTAAATAAGCAAACTTCCTACAGCATCATCTCAAAAATAGTGATTCATTTGAGAAAATGTAAACGAATATAAGTTATATGTCGCATCAGTCAAGATTTGTGAATATTTTTCAACCACATTCAATCAGATATGAAGACTGCCTGCAGACAAAAGTCTTCATGTTGTCTGTGGAAAAGTTCAGACTTGGGAAATGGCCCTCCTGGGTTTATAGAACAGAAACGTTTATTGCTAAACATAGTGTCTAAATATGTTGAACAGAGCTGAAATCGATAATGGAATTCAACACTTTCCGGAAATGCAAGTCCTGGAAATGCATGAGGTCAAGCAAAAGCCCCAATGACGCCGTTTACCACACGTTTCAACATTCTTCCGATCTAACTCAAGTTTCAAAAGAAGGAAATGATTTCTCACGCAAGCTATCTGACATTAACCGTTCTTTGAAATAATCAAAATGTTAGGTTTAAATATTCAGTTTAGATTTAAAAGCTGTTACCCCTTAATTCTGTTCTTTTTCGAGAGTGCTCCAAAGGCAATGATGTGATACATTCGACAAGTTCCATTGATGACTAATAACAAGAACTTTCGCATGTGGAGCAAGTATTGACTCTAGAGGGAATGAAGTGAGGCATTCCTGTTTTTTAAGCGGATTTGAGAAGAAAAAGAGTGCTTTAGATAATAAAAATAAGACTCGGGTGAATATTGGTGATGAGCTGGGCAGCAAGAATTCTTCGAAAAGGAAACTGGGGATGAAGACAATCCGATATAGCGTGGTGTTAGCATGTTATATTTACAACGGTTACGTCACCAAATCTTGTGTTCCAACTTTCGACTGAAATCGGTTCATTCAATGATGTAGCCAATCAACATCTGATGAATTCGTACACATATAAAAACTGGACGGGTTCCTCAGTTTGAGGGCGAAATTGCATGGCTCGTAATTTGACGAAATGTTGTCTGAATTCAATGGAACCCAACGACGGTTAGGACCAATATTTCTCAAGATTCAATATTATTCAAATGATTTGGCATATACTCTTTGCGTGTAAGGCGACATTGGGACATTAAATATCCAAAATACTTAATTCTGTCCAGTTTATTATAGTCATAAAATGATCCAGATGAAAAGGTGAAAATATTATCACACAAACGACGGGAAATGAATTTGATTTTGTAATGCTCTTATGTTTTCTTGCTTCATTCTTTCTACATCTGATCTTTTCGGATCCACTAACTTGAACGGATCTTTGCTTCATTGAAATACTAGATTGTGACCAATTCCTCGTCGAATAATTATATATGCTGCATCCATTTATCCATAGGTAAAAGCTAAGTTATTTGGAGTAACAAAAATGCAACATCCAGTTTTCCTCTTGCATCTAATTATTCAAACATTTTCTTTCCGATAGTGTGTAGGTAATTATTTTACACCAAAAAGTTATCTTCTTCCCCTGTAGACATACCTTTAGTTGTTCAAATTGTTTCTGGTGATCAAACAACAACCAGATTGTATGCAACTAATCCAATGTTAAGGTCATTATAATGACTCAATACTCCAATGTTAAAGGTCACTGGCCACTTATATTGTATAAACGTGTGATATTATTATAGTCATAAACAAAACGCATTTGTTATGTAAGAGTAACATAAAAATGTTTAATTAGACATTAAAAATCCGCTTTTTTTAAATGAAAAATTATTCGGCAATCTCCGTGCACAATCGGTAGTTTCCGCGTGTTTAAAACGGATATGACGTACATTTATCCCTTCTATTCAGCCTAGCCATTCAAGTGTTTGATTACCCCACGTAAATGTCTATGTGATATATCTTACGATCGTGCTTTTGTACAACAAATATGGTGCACTGTGTTGCATATGGATGTGACCAAAAGAGTGATGATGGGAAAAAGGGTTCTTTCTTTTTCCGAAAAAAAGTGGATTCAAGCTGTGGGATCGAATAGGGTGAGGGGATGGGAAAGTTGAATAATTTATGCCGGATTATAGTCAATTTGGCCCAAAGACAATTCGGCACAACTCGAAAGACAATTCGGCCCAACTTAACAATAGTTCGAACAAGTTCTTTTTCTTCAAACAACAAGTAGATACCATATAAGATACGTTTTAGGAATCGGTTTTAGAAAGAAAAAAAACTGTATTTAAACAATCTATCTTGATATTCTTTCAAAGAAAATAATCATACTTCGTAACGTACATATATATGAGAGAAAACACAAACTGACATATCTTGCTCGTTCTAATTAAAATATTTATATACATTTTTTTTTATCCTAAAAAATATACGCATCTGCACAACGACATTCTCAGTATAAGTCTTTCGGTCAAATTATCAATATTGATTTATAAAACAATAGTACTTAACAGATAATATTCTACAGAATATGTATACATTTTTCTAAGGGTAGTGTACATGAGATATTATAACAAATATATTTAATTTTAGGCTTCACGTTGTAACACTGCTGCATAAAATACACACTCGATTACACATGAAAGAGAGAGCGAGAGACTGTTTAGCATTTTGTCAGTGTTTAGTTGCTGTAATATGAAGCTCTTAACAGTTAACTTTATTGTTTGTTTTTATTTTTCAAGTTGTCTTAGTGTGTGCGCGAGTAAATTAAAAACCTGTCATTACTAGTCAATATTGTCAATCATATTTGCTCCATTATTCCATACAAATAAATAAGGAACTAATTTTGTGTTAAATTTGTGCCCCCCCCCCCACCGCATGGTACAAAAATTTTATAAACATACACTTAATTGAAAAAAAATGAAAGAAAATAACCTTGCGTTGTTATCATTTATTCCTTCTTTTTCATCATGAGAAATTTAGTAAAGAAAACCATATCCACGAACTCCGTATATATCACTGATGCTGGCTTACGTATGCATCCTTACTGTAGTGTGTATCGCTTATGTCAAATAACAAAATCGCAGAGGAGACGAAAATATAACCCGATTGCTTGAAGACACCTGCCATTCCCGCATGATAAGTTACCAGGTGCAAACTGACCAAGACTGTATTGTATCCAGGTTAACTATACGACGGTATCTCGCAAATAAAAATCATTATTTTAAAATACAATCGCTGTGAGTGCAAATGATAATCTTTTCGATAGCATGTGTTGAAAAAGTGTTATTAAAGCAAGTTATTGTTATGTATACTATTTGCCCTGCAAATATCAATTATGATTACATATGGCAAACAAATAGAAGCCCGGGTGATGGATAAACACATATGGCAGTGGGTAATAAACTTCTTGTTTAAACTTACCGACAGGATATCAAATACAAAGGTTATTTTATTACAAAGCAAACCAACCCCGGAAACTGACTTTGGTATTTTTAAGCGTGCCATTTTTATCTTATGAAGTCGGCCGACATAAGGAAGCTAAGTTTGGTTCCTTTTGATTCTTATAAGTGTGCTGATTTTTTTTAAATAAAGTCAGCCGACATAGGGAAGCCAATATTGATTCCTTTTTACCTGTATTAACGGGAATTTTCAAAATAAATTGAAACAATGGAACAGTTTTGAAAGCGACACTATCTACTGCGTCGCGCACGCATATCGATATAAGGCTGAACAGTAAATTAGTTTTCAGTAATGTTCCCTATCCATAGTTTATAATGTTTTATTTTTTCGACAAAAAAAAGCATGTACGTTGCCTTGTGGGGACAAATGTACGTCATTTCCGGTTGGCGTCCTCTATAGGAGGGAAATTGTAGCTAAGGGGAAGTAACAGCGTTGTATATGTCTTTTCCGAGTAATTAAATTATTATTTCTTCTTTACACTTGATAATTATCTTTTTTTCGTTTTGTGCGAGACTAAACTACTTTTTATAATGTAATGCAAATCTGATGTAAACAGAAAAATGTTGGAGTATGGCAGGTGACCTTTAAGGTCAATATAAAGATTCAATAATCCAATGTTAAGGTCAATATAAAGATTCAATAATCGCATAGGTTCAATAAAGACGTAGGAATAAATTGTGAATAAGTTCACTGCAGCGAAGCATCTATTCAGCAAAAACCTGATGCGTCATAGTAAATCTATGCAAAATCTAACATATTCTATCATTTTCACCACATGACTCAGTGGAGCTTTCATTAATATTAATCTTGTTGTTTATATATATTTAAGGCAAAAACTTTTATAAATTGAGATTCTATACGCATTGCTTCAAGTTGTGAATTTTGTCCAATTAATGATTGCCGTCATACGAAATTGAAGAGGCTTTTATTTTCGATAACTCAGGTCTTGAGCGAATCTGACACATCATTAAGCAACAGATTTTAATGGCTGTGTGTTAACATGTAAGGATTTTTGTTTCTATTTGTTTTCGTTTATGTTTTATTGAACGAACTTGTGTATCTTGGCATGCTTGTAGTCTATTTCATTAGCAGATGTTGTACCCAAATGTCGATTGGCACTAAATTTCTGACTTCTCCATCGTTTCCAGAAATGTTTATGACTGTGATGAGAGTTCAAATTATTACCTTAACAGTTTGATAACTAAATTTAATTAAGAATTGTTCTTCAAAATGTGTACCGTTTGCTTCGATTGTAACAGACATACGATACAATACAGATGACCGGCTATCAAATAGCAACAGATCATATAACTTCGGCCAGTAACAATTTGCATTCTTCAGGTTGAAAACTAACTATAAAAAGGTAATACTCGAAGCCTACATTTTGTTGTTTGGGTTCATCCATCTACTGTACAACCTCCAAGTTAGAATTCTTTATAAGTCCCAGTGAATGTCTCTGGCAATAATATTATTTTTTGAGCACCTGTATCCAAGAGAACATAATCACTGTGGTAATATTATTTGAAGAAATTCCAGCCAAAATGAACTACCGTACATAACAATGACACCAAATTGATTCTGCTAGATCATGAATCACTAATGAATAATCTTTATATTAACAACATTATATAATCGTCCACTTGACCTCAGGTCACAAATAACATTGTCTAAAAAGCCATTACCTAATGGAAAATAACCGTCTGGAAAGTTCCTAATATTTACAAAATAAAATGCTAGCTATAATAAGAAATTATGTTCATACGTTATTAAATTATATAATTCGACCAAGTCAGGTACGCCAGGTAAATTGTAGGGGAATACGAATAACCTATACCCAGACCCAAATACACACGTTTACGTCTATTAATAATGATCCTGATATTAAACCCATACACACAGAGAATATTTTATCTATGTTTTAGTTGTTTTTAGAATTTAAAACTAATCAATAATTCAGGTCAGGTAGACAATAAACTTGATTTGGACAAGATTAAGTCTAGCATACAATGGCAGTTTTAAAAAATGAGAAAAAAACCTAGCAGACAATGCAAATTAAATATACATAAGACATTCTAAAAACACATTATCAAGCGACCCTTTTTATGCTTCTTGACACTGCTATTTCTTATATCGTTTATATAGTGGCACAATATGTTCAGCGGGTTCCAAACTGTTCATCAAGACATAATGCCATTTCCAATGCATAAGCGGCATAAATTTGTTCATTCACCATATTGGTCTTCAAGATTATTTTACTTGGTGTATATCATTTATAACCTCATCCTTTAAGTATCCACGTTTGTAATTAGTGGATCGCCTAAAACTATTTGCCTCGTTTTCAGTATTTCCTCATTTAAGCTAGAAATCCAACCCTTTCAACGAATTTGTTTTGTAATTTCAAATTCTGTTTTACTTATTTCAAGTTTAGGCGTTCCAAATATATCAACTGTTAGGTTACCCAATAGATTAATCCATACGTTTGGTTTGATTTCTTCCTTCCTTACCTCACCAAGAGTAATGTATATTTACCTGTGATTATGTTTACTTTATTTCTCAATAAGTGTTGTAAAAACGTCATCACATGACCTGGTTTCATTTTGAATGAAATATATTCATGTTCTCTTCCATTAACCTTTCTACCAAAGATGCCCTTTTGTATAGGAAGTTTAAAAGTACTTATTTATGAATGTCATACACACACACACACACACACACACACACACACACACACACACACACACATTTCTTGAGATAAATTAAAATACTAAGTTTAGTCTAAATAGTCTTCTCTAAGATCTTGATCATGTTTACAAAATCTGCATTATACGAATCTTGACAAATTGCTACGACAAGAACAATTGCAAAAAGGATATTATAGGATTAAATGATCATGGTTGGGTATTCATCGATATGTAAATTTTACCTAATCACTCACAAGGTAAATAAAGTCCGAAGGACTTTATGTAAACTTTACACATCGATAAATACCCAACCATGATACTTCCTTTCTAACATCAGATCAGCAGATTTAATCAACAAAACATTCACTTTTATGTACATGGAAGTTTTCTTTCATTACCCTCTTAACTGCCATAGAATACATAGCCCTATCTTTGCTAGCCAAAATTCATTATACAGTGATACGGGATAGAACGTCATAGCGGTCATGTCAGTGTTATATTGTTATGATCATTATTTTAATATAAAAAAAGAAATGGTTGTTGCGGTTAAACCAGGAACATTCCTTGTTTTATTCGAAAATTACGCTTGCGTATGTCACGTGTTGTTATAGCAACGTAGTTGTTACTTTGTACGCATTTCGATCTTTCAAAAGCAAAATCGTGTCCATTTTTAGTGAGATCCCTTGGTTGACATCTGACCCTGACCTTTAATAACCGCAGCTGTAAAATTATGTCGAGATAAAATGCAATAATTTCCGACGATTGGCTTCTAAAGCCTGCCATATGCCTTCTTCGGCAAAAGGGTTGAGTGTTGGAGTGCATGAAGGTCTGTGCAATTATATTGTTTTAACTTCTAATGGTGCATTTTAATCTGTAGCTTGTCATTTTTGAACGGAAATCACAATAGTGGTTGAGCAGCAGGGAGGGTGAACAGACCAATTTTGGAGCAAGTTATTTTAGAAAATAAAGCTTCCTACGAAAAACTGAAAATACAAGGTAAATAACGCATTCCAATCTGGTATTCAACATTACCAACACAGACAATAACAGATCCCCCAGTATGTGGCCGTGAAGTACTCGCTGTACTCGACGATGTATCATCATCAACAACACCATCCCATAAAGGCGTTCACGAGTATACAACTAGACGACATAGTCGTCCACCGTCGTTAAAAACAGATTTTAAAGTATAATGGTAGATATTTACGGAAGATCTTCTCGGGGTCTCAAACCTCGAGGCGACTTATCCAAATATGCAACTCTTCACGATGTGAAGGAAGAACTCGCTGATCAATTGAGTCTCACAAATGTGGGCCAAAATGAAGTCGTTGTTTTTCAGGATAAACAATGACGATTAAAGACGAGTAATATCCCGTTGACATATATTATTCTGTGAGTTCCAGGCACGACGGAAGATAACTTAGTGGTGTTTGTTAAAAACGGTAAAATTAAAAATTCAAATAAATCAATCTTAACACTCATGGGAGAAATTGCTGGACGCATCAGAAGAATTGGAGATATTATGTATGGGGATCTCAACATGAGTAAAAATACAATTATCAACGTAAGAGAACCAAAATCAGACGATGATGTGGCAACAAAAAGATACGTAGACAGCAACAACGCCACTATCAGAAATGAGATCGATGATCGTTTACTATCCGCCGGTGATACAATGACTGGTTCTCTCAATATGGCTAATAATAAAATTACTGGTCTTGGAGAACCAGAATCGAACGACGACGCTGCAACGAAGAAATACGTCGACAATAGCAACATCCCGATGATGACATCGTTAATGACGATCAATGATGGAATGAACACATTTAGATCTGATTATACTGCTCACTTAAATGCGTTTGTAAATTTTCGTAGAAACACAAATAGAGCTATTAATGAATTTTTGGGAAATCCAGCGGTTATTGATATTAAACTCTCTGACATAAACAAATTACCGACAGTGTAGTATATGCAGCAGCGTCTGGATCAGCATTATGGACACCACTCAATAAATCCATCAAACATCGCCCTGAGGTTACCGGTATATACAGGTTCTCAGTACTCGGCGTTACATGATTTACGATATCTACCACAATTTCACGGCGTTTTTCACTAACTGGATCTTCTGTATTATTAGTAGTACTAGATCAAAACGACGAGAAAACATTTGTGGTGGAACCCAATGAAAAAGGGGCTCCAGTGTTGTACTATTGGTGTCTTGAATTAGTCGCTAAAGTATCACCTACTTAAAATATAATGAATTCCCCAATCGGAGTTCAACATTTCAGATACAAGCAAGTGTGTTCGTGGCATAAACAACTGAAAAATATCATCTACGAGTATACAGTAAAACATAAAAATATCGCAGACATGTCGTTATCACTGATATAATTGTGTACTCTGCATCTGTTGTCATCGCTGAAACAGTAACTGTTCTCGGCGCATTGTCAGCATCATACGTGGTGGCACCAGCATTGCTAGCAGCAATTGGAATTGGTGTCACCGCTGTAAGCGGTGTTGCTGGTATTCTTAATGTCATCGCAAAGAAAATATTCACGTGCGCGGTTGATAAATTACACGATTATGCAATAAAGTTACATACGGCGACGCTAGCATACTCCAAATTATCTTCGTTGATAGAATCAGGTCTCAGCGATGGAATACTGTCAGATCAGGAATTCACAGAAATCATTAGAATTTACCATGAGGCAATGTCATCGTCGTCGACTACGAAAATCGATAATAGACCCCCGGTTTAAAAAACTGGTTGAAAAATCGGGATTTAGAATCAGGATTTGAATAATAATGTCAGCGTCGGACGAATTACTACAACAGATCGTCGCTAATACAACACCGTTGAAAACCACGATTATATCAGCAAGCTCAACCAACCCTGACTTTAGCGTTAGCTTTCCAACCGCAATTCTAGCGAAGGAAATAGCACTAGCACAATTGCGAGTATATCATAGCTGGCCAAATATTAGATCAAAATCATTCGGTGGGTTACAAGCAAACAATTCACTGGCATTTACGTATAAAAATAAACCCGATGGAAAGCCAGATTGGCAAGTTGTGAGTACACCTACGGGCAGTTATCAGCTCGAACAGATCAACGATGAATTCCAACGCAGAATTAAATCTATCACAGGAAAAGAATCTAAAATAGCTATCACTGTTCACGAACCAACATTATCAGCCGCGATAGAAATATCAACTCCAGATTATGCCGTCGATATATGTCAGTCGTCGATCAGAACTGTATTAGGATGGCCAGAAGTTCTGCTGGTTTATCAAGGTCCACAAGAACCAGAACGAGTCGACTTTGCCACGGACAAGAAAATATTTCTGAAACTTCCAGATTATCAAAAGACTATCCTTGGATATTTCGTGGTGAGGAAAATTATTTTACTGCGTCTGATGGTACAAAACTCCTCAAGTTACAGAAACAAATATATGATAGGGACAAAGTTAATGAAGAAAATATTACATCATATTCCGGCCCAATTAATTTTGAGCACTTTCGGGTACACAGTGATCTAAGAAATGTGTTTTCTTCCCTATCACAGCATTACAACGATAATATAAGACAGCAGATCACTGAAACAATATAACATCTAAACCAGGTTGCATCAGATCTCGAATTTGTTAATAAAATAATTATTTGAAACAGTAATTCGTGACGTCAGTTTTGTAAATGTTAATGTCGGAATTTTTTCAAAACTAAACAAAAATTTCTCAATCACTATAAAATAATAGAAGAACAATTGCCAAAATTCATAATACCAGGATTTAAAGCCGACGAGCTAAAAGAATAAGTCAACGATATTATTGATGAATATTTTCCAAAAATACTTGAATCATGGAGAAAAATAGCCCCTCCGGCGACTATTCTAAAACACAATAATAATCCATAAGGTGGAGGTCGTCATATTTCATGTCATGATAACATCACGTCGACGATTGCAGTCAACTTTGTATGTGATGCAGTTAATGGAAGTTACCAAGTAGATCTTGAAAAATCCAGTCAGGCCCAGCAGGGATACATTTTATATACATTTACCTCTCAAGCACCTCCTGGATTATTGATTGTATTAGAACCCGTAATCCAGTTTATCTGCGATGTCATAATCTGCTATTTTCAAGGATACATTTCAAACTTACTGACCAGTCCGGACACCTTCTTGATTTAAGAAATGAATTCTTAAAATAAATCTGTATGTGCTTTCGTAGAACGTCGAAAACACCAAGATCAGTATTTTGTAAAACAAAAAACAAATTCTATCAAAAAATTATTTATTTATGCGGTATTGGATATGTACCAACACGTGAGAGTTTTTATATACAACAAAGAGGTACTCGAAAGTGCCCTCAAAACAATCTTGACACTTCCGCACACAGAAAAATGTAGTGTCAATATAATTATTGCTGAATACGGCGATAAAAAATTTTGTTGACGCGGGAAGTTAAATAAACTGCAGCGGGAACATGTTATTACGATTGTGTGCGATAGAGAACAAATTCTGAATTATGCACATTCTTGCCGTAAACTTGATAAGCTTAAAAAAAATAATCTGATTCTGAAAATAAAAATTAAAAATAAAGGCTAATTTTCATCAGATTGACGGGTATATTACCCAAATTAAGTCATATTATTAGTCAAATTCTTCAGATTTAATCTATTATTTGATTTCAAAATTTTTATAATGATTTTATTGTCATTAACATTTTTCAGATTAATGGTTAATTTCACAGATGTGATGGATATATTGCCCATAATTTTTCAGATTATTAGTCAAATTCATTAGATTGATGGGTATATTACCCATACTTTTTCAGATTATCAAACAATTTCATCAGATTGACATCTACATTACCCAAATTAAATCAGATTATCAGTCAATTTCATCAACGATTTTATATTTCAGAATGATTTTATCGTTATTAATATTATTTCAGATTATTAGCCAATTTCATCAAATTGATGGGTATATTACCCATAATTGTTCATATTATCAAACACTTTCATCAAACTGACGGGTATATTACCAAATTAAATCAGATTATCAGTCAATTTGATCACATTGATGGGTATATTACCTAAATTTATTATGATTTCAGATTTATTTATTAATATTTATATTTCAGAATTATTTTTCTGATTCAATGATTTTATCATTGTTATTATTATTTTTGATTATAGACCCAATGATTTTATCATCGTTATCAGATTTACGGGTATATTACCCATAATTATTATGATTATTAACCAATTTCATCAAATTGATGGGTATATTGCCCAAAATTATTATGATTATTAAACAATTTCATCAAATTGATGGGCATATTACTCAAATTTATTATGATTATTAACTAAATTCTTCAGATTATGGACCAAAACAAAAGAATAGATATAATAATCTTATTCTGAATAAATATTATTATCAGAAATAAAGAAAAAATATTTTAACTACAGTCAGAAATGAATTATTCCCCCTTGAATCTGTCAAGGGTTTCATACTTTCACTTTGTTTAGCTGTTACTGACGTTGTCACTACTTTCACTTTCACAGTCACTGGTGACATCGCTTTCATTTTCAATTTTGCAATGGATCGTTTCACGATTAGACATAATCTTTCTCAACTATTTTACACGTGCATTCATAATCGACTTTGTTTTGTATTCGTGAGGCAATTCTGATCTAAAAAAAAATTTCAATCGCATGTGCGAGTGGAACGAATTGTTCAACTTGTGTGTCATCGATGGTTGCCAAAGATTGTATCATCGATTGTTGGATCAACTTAATGAATCGGTAATCAGCTGGTAATGTATATCTATTTTCAAATCTTCGTTGTTATAATGATTCAAAATCACAAAATAATTTTTTCAGTATTAAGTTGATCAGAAATTTTTATACCATCATGTTGTAATTTTTGAATTGCAGAAATAATAGCATTAATATTTTCGTAATTCATTATATAATAGATATTTATTTAAAATAAAAAAATATTTACACAACACAGATTTACAGTATATATAATCTTAGCTCTAAGGACGGCACAACATACAATCTTAACTATAGTAGTATATTTACTGCATTATATAAAATATTAGCTCTAAGGACGGCACAACATACAATCTTAACTATATTAGCATATTTACAGTATTATATCATATCAAGCTATTTACAGCATTAAATATAACCTTAGCTCTAAGGACGGTACACCACACAATCTTAGCTATAGTAGCATATTTACAGCATTATAAATAATCTCAGCTCTTAGGACGGCACAGTCTCCATGTGAACCCCTAGATTACCAAACGACAGTCTGGCAGGTCCAGAGGCTGATTCGAAATATTTACATATATACATTATGTACAGACACAATAAATATTTACAGGTATACATTATGTAAAGATATAAGAAATATTTATATATTACATGTATTTATATATATTTACATGTATTTACTTATATATATATATATATATATATAGTATATATATATATATATATATATATATATATATATATAGCAGTATATATATATATATATATATATATATATATATATATACTATGTACATACACACATACAAACGGGGCCTTCTCTACGTTCAAGAGATTTATGTACACCCTCCCCATAATCAACCAAGAGGAGTGCAAAAGATCACCCACCAAGTGGTGACAGGGTGGGAGGGTGTACTTTTTCTGTTGAGCTTCGAGCAAATGGGGCAGGCCCCCATATTTTAATGAAAATTGCGAAATTTTCGCCACCGTCGACAAATTCGTCAGTCACGGGATTGGAACTCCAGACCTCGAGTATGAGAATCCGCCACTCTAACATTGCACCACGGACCATCCTTGCGGATATATGTTTCAGAAATTATTATAAAGTTACCTATACTGGATAAACAGGCAATTCCTATAAGTGATCAGTATAATGAATAAATCACAATTATTGTAAACTGCAGCGTGGATTTATTTCAATTTCTAAACACACCGTATAAAATATCTGTTTTGAATAATCGCACATACATTTCTGCAGGATGTCATTGGGAGCTAAAATACATGTAGGTCTTTGTACTATATTACCACAAGATCTAAAAATAACATAGCGGTATTGCACACGCAAGTGGGGCGAGACTTACTGTTTTTCTGAATTTATCAGGGACGAAGTCAAAAGGTGTAAATATCCTTCTACGAATTTGCACTGTTACAAATTACACTGCGCTACTGACAGATAGTTTAGTTACTGAATATAACAGTTACGATGACACGAAAAAAATAATCTCGGCAGTCATGTAATGTTAAGCAGTAACAAGCGGGGCAACTGCTTGATTACTCTACCGGAGAGAGCTTTGCTTGACAGAGTTATCTCCCTTAACAATTCTTGCTGTGTGTAATACTGAAATGTTATTTTATTTTTTTATTTTTTTTTTTTTTTGTATTTCTTCGAAAACGCCGATTTGGTTATATTATTTACGATAAAATATATTGAACGCCTGCAAATATCAAAATATTTTACAGCTGCATTCATTGACTGAAATGTTATTTCTTCGCCTGTCTCTATATTCATAAATATAACTGATTTTGGAGATTTACAATTACTGCTAGTATTTCCAAATTACAATTGTGACTGTGTAATAGCTAGTAAATTATTTAAAGAGTTATCCTTTGGATTTCAATTAATATTATCGATCACAAGTCCATCTTTAATCAATCCATAATAACATTCGTAACTAAACTTATGACAGAGATACATTTTTTCCAGCACGGAATATGAGATACCCAGTATTAGTGACAGAACCGATTGGTTGTTTTAATCGACAGTTCCTGATTACATCATCTCGAGATGCTTCATAATTCTTGATGATGGGATGTGTCACAAATTCATTTTGCTCCATTTATATAATAATATTATTTCTCTAAAATATTATTTTGAAATCTGGCTAGATAGTCTTCGGTGTTTCTTATTCCCCTGATAATATCAGGAACGTTGTCTTTGCGGAGTTATTTTTTGTAATCATAATATCATTTTAACTCTCTGTATTTATTATCACCACATTGCAGACACATTGATCCGACGAATAAAACTCTGATTAAAAGTATTCGTGGCGCCAATAAAGAATTTCGCGGCGATGGTAGAGCTCATATGTGGTCAACATTCATAATTATACGAGGCGTAGATGCTACAATGAATGAGCAAGGGGCGGCGACGATTATTAATTATCTCGACAATCAAAGATATTTTTTAGAATAAACTTTATTGCGGAAGTAGACGATCCTTGGATTATCCGTGACAAACGTGACCCTGTTTACACAACACTGGAAATATTGTCACGTTAAATAGAAATTCCAAACCAAGAATGTTGACTGGTAATGACAAACTGTATTATGAACGAGCGTATCCTGTAACTGCAGTTGTTTATCCGATATATCCGCTAAATGATAAACCTAGCGTTGATGATCTCAAACCGATGAAACTATCAAGGCTGAATTGTGTTGCTTTACGAGTTACAGAACACTTTACAAACGCGATACGTGGAAATGGTTTAACAAATCTAAGACGTAAAAAAATAAATGAATGGGTAAAAACAGTTAAAGATACCGGAGCGTCTATCAAAGACGTTGCTGAACTGGGGAAAAAAATTGAAATTCCCAATAACAGTGAAGACGTTAACGGGGGAATTTTTATACGAATCAAAATATAAATCGAAGGAACTCCGATAGAGAATATTGATCAAAACGCACACGCGTGGACGGACGACGTAACAATATTTCCACGAACTAGAACTGTTAAATTCTATGATGATGATATGTTTGATTTTATCAGAAATGTCAGCAAGAGTGACCATGTATCCATGTGGTTATTTCAATGTTCCGATGATGGAAACTATGATCAGTTTGTACGGCTTAATGGAGATATTGATCGTATAGAATCTCTCCACGAACTTTTGCGTTGCAATATAACGATGATGCTGAACTCATGGAAACCATCACGGTTGGAATTTCTTAAAGATATACAAAGCAGTTGTGGGGAATACGGACACGGCGGATTGTGGAATACTAAATGTGATTATAAGGATGTTATCTCGGTTGATATGGTTGCATATTATCCTTGAAGTTTTCTTGGAATGGGAGAGTGTTCTGCATATTTTAAGAGATTTGGACATCCAACACACGAGATGACCAGAGTTGCGATAAACGGACCCATACCAGATTTTGACCTGACTAGATTCGCCTGTATCGAGTCATTCAAGTTTGCACCGAAAAACCTTCATTCGATTGTTGCTGTTTGGTTTGGAAAACATTTTAGCGAACGCGGTTGGGCTCCATTAGTTTTATTACGATATATGCTTGATGTAAAAATATTGATATCGTTGGTTGTAAGTGAAGCAATCATATCGTATCGTCCGCAGAAACAAGTTTGGTTACCACAACAAAAGAATTATTCCCCTGATGAAAATCCTGATATAACGAATTTTGAGAATAAACTCGCAAAGGATCTTCGAAGGAAAACAATTGGTAAATTTACGCAATGAGGACTATAATTAATTATAGACGATGCTGAAATCGATTTTATAATTGCTGATACAACGGAGAAAAACACATTTATAAGTTGAATTAATGCTTATTTATCGGACGGAATTAAATTAGATACAATTGTGAGTTACACTGATGGTGACTCACCACAGTTTACTCACTTAAGATCTTCAATTCTCGAATACGTCTCGATAAACTTATTATCGATGATAGACAGATTTTCTGATACCGCGGTTACAATCGCCACAGATTCCTTTTATGTCAATAAAAAGATACAGGATTGCTAGAACAATTACATATCGGCGCTGATGCATCATGGGGTGAATGGAGAATAAAATGAGAAAAGACATTTAGTTATTCTGAATCTGCCGACGTTGAATCTAAGGAAACATATTATAAAAATAAATAGATGTCAAAACTTTCATCAGCATCATCTGTATATGATCCTGTGACCAGACATAAAACAATTTATCTCAATGGACCGGAAGGTTCTGGTAAAACAACACGTGCGATCGAATTATTCCGGAAATTTGATATGGTTGTTTTGGCACTTCACACAGACTTGCCAGAGAAATGAGCGAACCTGGAGTAAAATCTCAAGCTTATCATAGTTTCTTCCTATGGAAGGGATATATATGGACTCCTGAGCGAATGGGTGAGAAATATATCCCTAAGATTATTATTTGGGATGAATATGCACAGTGTCTGTGGAGGTACTAAAACGTTTCTTGCTTGGTTATTGACTCGAAACACAGCTGTGATAATGTGTGGCGATCATGGTCAACCACTCCCTTTTGTTGGATCGTCTCCACATGAATGGCTGAATAAGTTCTTAGATTATCATGAGGAGATAACTGATGATCATAGTGCTATTGATGAACCGCTGAAAGAGTTTAAAAAGTTAATCAGACTGCAGCGGATGAGATTCAATGTGAGATAACGCGTGAAGTAATTCCAGAAACTCCTATGAATGATTTTTGGAATTTATGGAGGCCTGCTGATTTGATAGATGCAAGTAGAAAGATGGTTCGTGATGCACTTCAACAACAATTATTTCTGTTACATAAAGAAAAAATTTCAAATCTACCTGTACAATTATGTTATCACCCAGCAGATACTCGACGACAGAATATTGAAGTTGAGATTCCTGGAATTAATGAGAAACAAGAACTTGCATTAAATGATATTGTTTTGGTTCTTGTGAGTGCTGTTGAGTACGTGTTAACGATGGACAAATCTCCGTGGACTCTGGGATATGCAATAACGATTCATTCGTCACAAGGATTAACTATTTCTGATACAGATATTTGGATTGTTGATGATCGTATTGAATGGTCAAACTTAGTTTATCTTGCAGTGTCTCGAGTCAGAAGAGTATCTCAGCTGCGGAGGGTTATCATAGACTTCACAGTAAAGAATAATCAAACTGCTAGCGATGGCGATGATGTAGTAAGAAACAAATTAGTATGATATAAACAATGTGACAAAAACAATAAGCGCGACATTGATCTCGATGCTGAATTTATCATGACACTGAAACAATGTTGTGGCAGTATTCAAATAATAATATAAGACAGTTTACCGTATATAGACTTAATAGTAGTCTTGGTCACACAGGCAAAAATGTGATGTTGACCTGTCTTGGATGTAATCGACGTCGAGGAGCAGGTTCACAAAAGTGAAGGCGGTGGTAATTGTGTGTCTACAGGGATTACTTGTTATTGTTCACGTACAAATCCACGTTCAGGATCAGTTGAATCTAATCTATAGATTGCAGGTCTGCCCGTGGATCTTACCATGCTGGAAATTTTATGTGTGGTCACACTCCAAATAGGATCAGTTGCCCTTTTTTACCGCCTTCAAGTTCACCAGGTTAATATAAATATCTTACAGTCACATTACCTAGTACTGGTTATTTTGAGAAGGAGTCATGTCGTTGTATTGGTATATGTTTTTGTGATTGCATTGGTAGGTTTCATTGAAGTTGCACGAGTAATTTCATTATTTAACTCAGCTATCACACTTAGTAGTCTTGCAACCCATTCACGAGATCTCATTTCTTTCTGAACTTTATTTAGAGATATTTCCTTCGCATACTGATGTCCAAATAACCGCTCAGCAAGTGTTCGATTAAATCGCTCAACAATTGCCTGATCGCGATGAATTGCGGTGTGTCCTCGTCTGATTTTAACGTTATGTTTTTCCATCATCGACGTTGCTGCACAAAGAAATTCCTAGCCAGGATCAACCTGTAGCACCTGTGGCCATCGTAGACCGCCACGTTGATAAATTCGTTCTAACGCAGATGCAACTTCGGTTGCTGTTTTAGTTGATAGCAGTTCTGCTTCCATATATCTACATGCAACTTCAACGACAGTCAACGCGTATTTGTATGTGCGCGATTGACGTCTACCAATTTTAATGGTATCGTGTGGTAAAAACAAAATATCTGCTTGATGGACTTCATGGGGAGTGCTGACATCAAAATGTGCATACTGAATTTTTTGTAGGTGGTGGTAGATAAATTTGCCATATTGCCTGTCGTGCTAACCAATCTGCAGCAACAGAACGTGAGATATCTACTGCATCAACAAGTTTACTAATTGCTGCCCTACCCCTCCAACATCCTCTTGGGCTATATAAACCGATTCCATTATTGTAATAATAATCAGTTGATTAATTACCGGCCCCTAGCACTGGTTTACCTTTCATCGCAGATGTTACTAGGAAGCTAGCAAGTTTTTCTCTAAGAGATTTATTTTTTATGGAATTTAATGAGTGAATCAACTTCACATATGCAATATGTCGTTGTTGTAAATCTTTATTTTAATATGCAAGATCATGAACGTGGCATGCTTTATCAATCGCATTTATTGGATACTCTCCAGGTCTTCCTCAAGTCGGATATCATGTAGAGTTCCAGGACCACAATAATTATTTCTAGGAAGATGTTTCTCACCAGGATACTTAGCCCATGGAGCTCTTGGTAATTTTCTTAATGAAGCAGCGATATCACCACCTGTTTTATTAGAGATAAATTTGTATTTTGTCTACCACATTTCACGCACTTACCTGTAAGTGCACGCTTTTTATTTTTTGTTATTACTGTTCTTAATCCGCTTGTGGGGGTGGGTGCTTTGCATCAAACACAATATAAATTCGTATCATTTATTATATTTGCACAACATGGATATCATTGATTTTTCAGGGACACGAAAGTAAGAGCCAGTCAAACGTCATCCAGCGCTTCAAATTCTATCAGAGCAATTATCATAGGCCCATCTGGGTCTGGTAAGGCACAATTATTGCTTAATCTGATAATGAGATGGCTCAAGTGGGATAAATTATATTTAGTGGCACCATCTGTAGATGATCAGCGATGCTACGATGTACTTAAAGATTTTAATGAAAATGCATAATTATTGGATGAAGACGGAAATGATATTATTGACTTTATCACCAATATTGATGAAGCCCCATCGGTAGATAACCTCGATGGATTTATTAATAGTCTCGTAGTATACAATGATGTGATGCTGGACAAACAATCAAATCCAGCTCGGATATTTTCCCGAGGTAGACACAAAACTACTGATGTTATATATGTTACTCAGCGATATACACAAATACCTAAAGTGATCTGAGATAACTGTAATCTTCTGGTTGTCTTTAATAGAGTCGATACACGTACTCTGCGAAACATTCATCAGACTTAGTGTTCAGGGGATATGGATATGATTAAGTTCAAAAACTTCTTTTCAAAATCAGGAGCTACCCAACACGGATGTACCACGATAAATTTACATGATCCTCGGTCGCTATATCGTGTAGGTCTTCATAAAATTTTCGGTTGAGAGAGAGCAGTAGGGAGGGTGACGACAAAAATTTAGTGGGCGGGTGGGTAAACAAACACGCATAAAATTTGAAAACACAAGCATCAAAATTAAAGTAACAAAATGGGCTAACCCAATTAGAGAATGTCTCGGTTGGTTAGAGGCTTCGGTTTGGCGTTATTGACCTTGTATTTTCATGTTTTCGTAGGAAGCTCTATTTTCAAAAATAACTTGCTCCAAAATTGGTCTGTTCACCCTCCCTGCTGCTGGTTGGGTGGGAGCTTGTTGTTGTTAATATTAGGGTGTATGGCGTTGATAAAGATAAAACTTTACATCAAATGATCTGGAAACAGGGAACCAAAAGTAGTCCGCAGAATGTATCGATGTGTAAAAAAATTCCAGATCAGTATCACGTGACCGTTTACTTCCAATCAAAACGTAGAAAACGCAGTTAATTCTTAAAAATTGGAATTATTAAGCGGTAACACCATCGTGTCTACCAGTCATATAAAAATGTTTTATGACTGGAACACAATCATGTCTACCAGTCCATATAAAAAGGTTTATCACTTAAATACCATCATGTCTACCAGTCCATATAAAAAGTCTTACGACTAGAATATTTAAATCTCTCTAGAGCTTTACATGCATAACATGGATAAATACTTCTAAATATTCAATAAGTCTCATAATTGTGATACAACATACATTATTTTGAAGTATGTGTGATATTAATATGCCATTTTTGATTTATGCAATCTTTCACTCTTTAAGAAAACTTTTTTTACAAATACTTCCAACATCTTGTGATATCCATTCAAAGCCCAAGCCGTAGCTAAATAATAAACTTTCTCCCGTGTGATTCCATGTAATTCGTACGTATGCATCTAATGGTTTGAGCGGAATTTTGGCATTTGGATGGCTATCTGCTCCTATCCATATGTAACAAGTTGTGAAGATATTAAATACATCTGAATAATATGTCATATACACCAATAGTCTTCCCCATTCTCAAAGGGAAATATAATTATTCACATTACGCAAGATATACACATATCGTTTACAGAAGCGATTTTTGAACACTTTCACTACGTTATGAATATGCATGGTCCAAATTTCTGAACCATGGTACAATATTGGTTTGCCATAGCATCAGATATTTTAAAGGCATCTTCACAGCTGAAGTACCAACATTTTCCTTGCAACTTAAAAAAAAGACATAACAGATTGGATATTCTGTGCTACTAATATTTCTCTGGCCTACGTCGAAGATATTTGGATGTGAATACAACACCCAATTCTTTGTGAAGGAATCAGTGAAAAATGGCATCATTCAATGGGAAATGACATTTCAGATTCGAAACAGTGCAATATAACATTGTACTGTTGCAGCGAGAGTGATAATGACGAAATCTGGGTTCATTTTAAGAAACCGTTTAAGTCTGTTAATGACATAGCATTAGGGCAAAAGAGTTTAAAGAGAATGTATGAGGGCAGATAGATAAACTGCGCAATATATTCATATCG
Source organism: Megalonaias nervosa (assembly GCA_016617855.1). Classification (NCBI taxonomy): domain Eukaryota; kingdom Metazoa; phylum Mollusca; class Bivalvia; order Unionida; family Unionidae; genus Megalonaias; species Megalonaias nervosa. Next base: position 31,952 of record JAECUM010013296.1, on the reverse strand, counting down.
ACGCTGGATGAGAAGATAAAAGGTCACTAAATTGACCATCGTGATTTAAGTGTCAAAAGGTAATGAGCTCTTTTCAACTAGAATGATCAATGCAGAGCAAACTGTTGGCAGTTTTTATGATCGGAATTCATGTGTTGGAATTGCTAGTGTAGAACACGAATCGTACCGTACCGTATAGTAGGATCTCTTGGGGTAAAGTTTAATACAACTTCCACATATGCCCGTGTTGAAAAGTGATCATGGTGTGCTACAGAAAAGCGTGGGAAATAGTTCACGCTAATTTGGCACTGATTTCAACAGGTGAAAGCAACATAACAAATGCTGCCCTACCATGCTCAGCATGAATTGGCAAAAATACGTTTCAACACGACAAATGAAAAGATCATGGGATAAGAAAAATCTGAACTGAAATATCAGCTTAAAAACGTATTCCCACCCAGCGTCAGATCTCAAATGGAGAATGATTGAGCTGAATGCATGTACATTATTCAATCAGCTCCCGCAAGAAAGTACATCGGGATTTCTTGACGTATTCTTATTACAAAGTAATTTACCTATAATACAGAACTAGTCTTGACTGAACCGAACCTGGACTAGTAACCGCTCAGGTCTTAGAATATAAAGAGTGCTCAACGAAATATTTGTAGATGGACAGACTTTCATCATTTTTAGGGTGTTTCTGTGATAAAAAGTGTTGATGCTGACAGTGAATACGTAAAATTCAGTCAAAGATAACAAAGAAATGAAAGTAGCAGAATACAAATATTTCGGATTCCATAGAGAATAAATACATCTTGAAACTCCGATATTTACCAGTGGCACTGGAAATCTCTTGACAGTATGAATTATATGTACTACACTTTGGGGATATGTGATCTTTTACACCTCATGGGAAGGAATTCCTAGAGTACGTTTTAGAAACAAATCCACCGAATTCAGCATTATTGTGTTCCCTTACTCTCTACAACCAAAGCAGTCTTTGTAGGGACAAGACACTATATCTTTTAGTTCAAATACCTTGACACAAATGCATATCTTTACATGTACTACTTGAATTCATTTATAGGAAGCTTATCTGACAGTTTAACAGCTTTTGACAATCTCCAACCACTAAGATTAATGTATATTACTGTTATTCCGCGAATTTCTATATCTCAGTTTTAACATATAGCTTATCAGAACCTTGATTGTATGAAAAGTTAAAGTCAGTGACAAAGGGTCATGAAGATAGACTTCTAGATACAATGTATGATGAATATAACAACTTGAATCATAATAATATATATATATATATATATATATATATATATATATATATATATATATATATTGGTTCAGAACATTGTCGTAAAATCAAAGATATAGAAAACTGCATGGACTAAACACAATTCCCACTAAAGAACTAAAACGCATAAAGTAATTAATGCATTGCAATACCTGTTTGTAATTATACTCGATACAGGAAGCAATCCATCAATGTAGAAAAGAGTCATTATACTCGCTAGTCTGATGAGTAAATCTGCAGATCAGTGTGTACTGTTATACTACAGAGGCGTGACTTTAATGTACTACATCTACAAACTGTTATGGGATGTTTGAACAATAGAGTGTTAAATGTTTGTGATTGATTCTAGGAGATGGACAGCATGATCCTAGACCGGAGAGGTCATGTAAAGATCACAGCGTTTGCACTGTGCTCGATTTAGTATACTAAACAAGGAACACGATTTTGCAACATTCATTGGTTTACACAAAGCTTTTAGTTGCATCGACAGGGACATGACACTTTTCAAGGTTCCATTGTGAGGAATAATTGTGTGCCTTAATAACATCGATGTACATTAAAACACCAGCATCTATATCTTTAAAAGTCGGTTAATGGACTCTGTGTATGTATGTGTGTGTGTGTGTATGTGTGTGTGATATTTGGATTTTTTACGTAGCTTTAACACTTTTTCATTCATATTGCTACTATGTCCGCAGTGTGCAGTTTATGGTGATTCCTAGAACTGGGGCATCATGCCGCATACATGCAGCATCATGTCCCACCCAGTCACATTATCCTGACACCAGGCCGACCAGTCCAAACACTAACCTCTTAATGCTGAGCGCCTTGCGAGTCAGCTGTTAGTACAATTTTTGTAAGTTTTTGGTATGGCTTCGAACCCACGACCTCACTCATCCGAGGCGGACGCTCCTACAACTAGGTCAAAGGAGCAGCAGTTATCGGGCTGTCTTGAGCTTAAATAGACATTAAACAAGGAGATAGCTAACTGCTAACCTCATTGTAAATTTTCGACAATATCTTGGTCTCCGATGTAAATGATCCTTATAAAGGTGTTGACGTTGACAGGAACAAAATATATTTTCTACTGTACACGAACGCTACAGCTTTTCTATCTGAAACTAAGGCGGACACGCAATTTTTGCTGGACATATTCCATGAAAGAAATAAAAGGTAACGTATGCTCAGGAATTCCAAGATGTCAGACTGAATTCACTTTAATAGGCGTCTCATGTCTCAGAGCAAGTGTAGTTTTACATTAGGCCAGAACGTAGGAGAATAAATAACTCAGTATTGTATTCTAAGAAAACTCTGATTTCCAGAAGAGGAAATTAAACCCACTGAAGTTCTTGCAGCTGCTGAAAAATCCTTTATAATCTTTTGTTTAAAACTAATATAATCTTAGACACGATGGATTTAAAACCTTTGATACCCTCTTTCACTCGTGTATTCCACCAAGTATAGATTATGGTTCAATAGGGGCCCCGAGTGGCCGAGTGGTCTAAAGCGCTCTCCGTTACGGATCACTGCCATCTCACCTCTGTCTGCGTGGGTTCGAGTCTAGGATTCGGCGAATGCGGATATGTGAGAAAGCTTGCCAGTAGCTTCTCGTGGGTCGGTGGTTCTTTCCGGGGATTTCCCGGTTTCTTCCTCCACCATTAATACTGGCCGCTATGTATAGCCTATCGTGTGCTGAAAAATGGCGTTAAGCCCTACAACAACAACAACATTATGGTTCAACAACTTGATGATATAAACCTACCACGGATATATATGCAATGCAAACTAAAGTCTAACCGTACTAACTTGATGTACACAGATGTACCCCGCCTCTGACTAATAACGGAGATGCTGGCTAGTTATCTAGCAGGCAGCAAAGGTGAAACTCAAAAATTCGCTATTGGAAGAGACTGGTATGCATAGACAATCGTAAGCTTTCTAAGCGATTCCTGGTGTGGACTATGAAAACTGGTCCGCAGGATTAGAGACATGCTCTTGTGAGAGTATGATAACTGTTACAATAATTGATCCTCATGATTAGAGACCTACTCAAGAAGACCGACATGAAACACACATTGACAACATTGCAGATGTTACTTTTGATGAATAGAAATAGGGAAGATAGTGTTTCCAACTAAAGTAACGCAAATTTTTAAAAAAAAAAAAAATTAATCGCACTTTATATTTCCTTTAATTTACCAAGACTGGAAAAATTATTCATGTCACTCATAATATGACAATTGACAGATTTGTAATGAAAGGGCAGTGTTAAGACTCAACGCTTTGTGATGCTTATCAAAATGTGATGATGAAATTTAATTTGATATGATTGAAACATAACGCATTGAGTGCACTGACAGAATATTAACGGTATCGCTTGTTCAGAGATAATATCAACATCATTGATACAGGAATGACTGTTTTATCTAAGATTCTTGCGCTCAATAAATACAACAAAAGAAATTTTGTATACTGTTTTCCTTGTACCCCTGCACATCCTTAACGTTTTTGCTTTAGAACTATTTCCTTCATCAAAGTGTATATTTTCACACTTTAGGTCTTTAAAGATTTTTGTTAAAGAATTGTGTCGGGTAACCTTATACACATGCATACATATATACATATTAACGTTACACATGCAAGTACTTGCAATCGATGAATGAATCATTAAAACTAAACATGGACAGATAGATTAAAGAAAGAAGAATCGAATGCATAACTGATTACATAAATTGCTCTCACCTTTCCTATATTGCATCCGCCGCAAGTCTGCCATCAATAAATGTGATCGGGGGTGTAAGCACTGATTGCATTATGTGATAGGTAGTATCCGTTATAATTTTTGACCGATTTAGATAACTGTTGCAGTGATAAGATAATGCATATTTGACTGATGTTTTACCGTACACGTTTCATAAAATATTCAGCATAGTTTCTATGCATTTACCGGAATCATTGCACTTAAAAAATAAATTACCGGAAGTTGGAGTGAAAAAGACGTTTACAGAACCAGACCAGAAATGAACCGGTTATATTTAAAATTATATTTATATTTATAGTTATATTTATATTTATATATTAAAGATCATAGAGTCTAGATTTCGTTAACATTTCATTGTACACCACTTATAGCTACCTTCTCTCTAGTCGACCTTCCGGACCTGTTTGCAAATTTCTTCCGTGACAAAGTACAAACCATCAGAGATAAACTTGACAACACAATTTCAGTTGACTCGTCGTCACCATACAGTTGCGATACAGAATTTCAGCGGCAACCGTTAGCAGCATTTGAACCTGTCTCTATGGATTTAGTACGTACAATCGTGATGAAGAGTGCACCAAAGTCATGTGAAGTTGATCCGATTCCGACGTCACTGCTGCTAGAGTGCTTGGATCCAATATTGCCTGCACTAACTGATGTTATTAATACCTCTCTCTCATCTGGGGAATTCCCATCATTTTACAAAACTGCCATTGTAAAGCCTCTGCTGAAAAAACCAACACTCGACCATAATGATTTAAAGAACTACCGCCCAGTTTCTAATCTCCAATTCATGTCAAAAATCTTAGAAAAAGTTGTTCTATCCCAACTTGTATCTCATCTGAATTCAAACAGTCTTTTTAGCAATGTACAGTCTGCATATTGCCCTTGCTACAGTACTGAAACTACTCTTCTGAAAGTAGTTAATGACCTTCTCTCTGCTTTGGATAGCGGAAAGATTACAGTCCTCACCTCTCCTTGACTTGTCTGCAGCATTTGACACAATAGACCATGATATATTACTTCACCGTCTCCAGCATGTATTTGGCATTCATGATACAGCCTTACTATGGTTCAAGTCCTACTTGGTCAACAGGACACAAATTGTGTCCGCAAATGGAAAACACTCCAGCCCAGTTGATCTATGTTGTGGTGTTCCACAGAGGTCTGTTCTTGGACCTGTTCTCTTCATTCTATACACTCAGCCACTCTCAAGTGTCATAGATCATCATCCAGTGTCTCACCAATTATATGCTGATGACACCCAAATATACAAATCTAGCCATCCAACTGAAGTTGAAGCTACCATCCAAGGCGTAGAGAGGTGCATTTCCGATGTGAAATCATGGATGACATGTAACAAGCTGCAGATGAATGATGATAAACTGAAGCCATTCTGATTACAACACAAAGACTTTCTCATTCACATCCTTTACTGCAGACAATAAATATCAGCAACACCAACATTAAATTCACACAGTCAGTACGAAACCTAGGTGTTACTCTTGACAGTACTCTCATTGCACCAACATGTCATGAACATATGCAAGGCTGCATATCTTGAACTGAGACGCATCAGCTCCATTTGCAAGTATCTTTCAGCTGATGCCACTAAAACACTTGTGTGTTCCTTAGTACTTTCAAGACTGGACTATTGTAACTCAATTCTGTCTGGTTCGTCTCAATATCTACTCCAGAAACTTCAAAAAGTTCAAAACACAGCTTCTCAGATCATCCTTAGAGTACCACGATCAGAGCACGCCTCTCCCCTGCTCTCTACCCTACACTGGCTATCCATACGATCCAGAATTAAACACAAAATTTGTTCTCTGTGCTACGTTTCACTGACGGGATCCAGTCCAACATACCTATCTGACCTAACCCACGTGTACACACCTGCAAGATACTTACGCTCCTCTTCTGACACTCGTATTCTCATTATTCCCACTATGAAAATGAAATCATATGGACAACGCTTTTTTGCATACCAGGGCCCAGCAATGTGGAACGAATTGCCCACTGCACTTAGACACAAAGGCACAGTGATCTCATTCAAGAGCGCTCTTAAAACTCACCTATTTCAACTGCAAGAACAGACTTAAAGACCTAATAATGTATCCTTATAATGTATATATCTTAAATATTTACAGCATGTTTACTGTTTCTAATTTCGTGGTGTTTGTTTTTATTTTTGTGATCATATCATTATATATGTTTTTTAAGTGTTGTCAAATGTTGTAAAGCGCTTAGAGCTTCTAAAGATTAGGCACTATACAAAGTCCTCATTATTAATTAATTAATTAATTATATTAAGCCTTCTATTCTAGCTTGTATTGAATGTGAAAATCACAGGATCGCACATCTCCAGATCTTTACGAAAAATCTTAAGAGATTTGCAGTTTGTCTTAAAGAGTATAATGTTAATTGTCAACTTCAAACAGAACATATGTTGAATGTATTTTGACTCTTATGTCATATATTATATGACAAGGATAACATCTCTCTTCTTTGACCCCTCTTACTCCGATCAGCAAAACACCCTAAATCCGTATAATGAATGCTAAAGTTGAGGTTATCACATGAATGCACACATGGGAAGAATATTATAGTCGATAAAATTCCTTCAAAACCCATATTGATTTCCAAAACCCAAATGCTGAGTCACTGTAGTTGCCACAAGACATAGAATCATGATGACACAAGTCGATTCTCATCATGAAAATCTTCCTAAAGTATGCTTACATGCCACTGAAGGGACACGATCACAAAGCGTACCTGACAGTGATATTTCTTGATATGAAATATAACTTTAAAATTAAAGCAATTTTCAAACAGTATCGCGGTCGTCAAGATATCACCTGTATTCACAACCGCTGTGCTAGATGCTGAGTACATGGGTAAATCATTTTTATCTATAAAATGTATCAAAGATTCATCTTCTATAAAACTGATTAGAAATGTTTCGAATACATATGTGCATGCTAAATATTCAACCTGTATATGCTTTCGGAAAATGTAGGAAATGGTCACAATGTCACTAATTATCTGAGAGCCTGATCATGCCAGCAAAAGGACATGTTAGTTCCATATCAAGTGCACAAATGAACATGTAAGCTGGCTAGTTACTTTCCCTGTAAGACGAAGAAATTGTCTCAGATTTTAGTATGCTATGTCGAGCTCTAACTTTGATACCAGACAAAACTAACTGAATAGCAAATATTTTTTTTTATAAAGTCACAAACGTTGACTCACCTTCTAGGGTGAAACATACCTCTTGGTCAAGAAAAGAATTATATACTGGCGCTCGTATAAAAAAAAAAAACCAACGTGCAGTATCGTCCCCAATGGTTTCTAAAAAGACTTCATAAAACTTGTGAACAGTTCCAACAATCAAGAACTTGCAAACAGTTCCAACAATCATGGTCGTTGTCCAAATGTGTCAGTACGATATTAGAACAATAATTTGAATATGCTGTACTTGGTCTTTAAACATAGTGTATAAAATTAGCTCTAACACGTGTATGCATGGTTTTACTTTTAATATGCATCCTTAGAATACATAAATAAGGCTGATTTTGTTTTATTTTGTTTGCAGTAGATATATTCTACTAATTTACATTTTAATTTTATTATGTATTTATGGAAAGAAATTGACCAGAAAAGCTCGAGATACGATTTGGTTTTAACTCCGCTAAGGATCATAAAAGCGAATAGTTTGTTGCGTGTAGTATTTTCCGATGTCCAAAAGGCAGATTGTCTTAATTTCTTTTTCTCTGCTACAGATGTTGCCAACAAATTACCCACCCAAAAATCATGTGTCGTGATCAACACCTTACCCACCCACAAATCATATGTCTTGAATAAAAAGTCACCGAAGGAACCGTCGCATTCATAACTAAACCTGTATGTATTCTATTCGCTTGCTAAAAAAAGGTATTTACATCTTTATGTAAAACCACGAAAGTAGTGCCAGAGTTTAAAAAAGGATGTTCTAGGGATCCTTCAACTACAGACCTTTTTCACTCTTTGCTTGCATTCGAAAAGTTATGGAAAAATAATTTTAAAAACATATCTACAACAACCTACATTCAAATGATCTTGTATTCAGCTACCAGTCTGGTTTTCTTTCCATCAACTCTACAGCACATCAACTTGTAAGTATGTGCTTATATGATACTCAGTTGAAAATGTACTGGACACAGATGTACACACGATTGACCATTGGTTAAGGCAAGGATTGGTTGACTTCAATCCAAGCAAAACTGAGGTAGTGTTATTTTTGCATAAGCTAGAGTCCGTTTTTCCTGAACTAGAATTCAAAACAAAATATCTAGGCTTAACTTTCATTAGTCTAGGTTACTGGACCAGACGTGTTTTTAACATATTTTTTCTGTCGATTTCAAAACTAATAACTCCGCTGAAAATGATTAAATATAAATTCAGCAGAAAACGGTTAGGAAGGATATATTTCACATTCATCCGCCACTTATTAGAATATACTGATGTTGTTTTTAATGGATGTTCGGCTGAAGACTTCCTTATATTATGAATACGGCCATAAGAAGCGGGGATAATTGAGGTATTTCCTGCAGTAAAATTTATAGAGAAACTGGTTGGCCTACCTTGACATATAGACAAAAGTTTCATAAACTATATTACTTTGATAAAATTATATACGGTGTCTCTCCTTATTTTGCTGACCTATTACCTCTAGTGATTGGTGAGACAAACAAGTACAATCATAGAAGTAGGAATAATCTTACTGAAATTAATGTCAGACTCCAAATAAGCTGAACATTAATTCTCTCTCTCTCTCTCTCTCTCTCTCTCTCTCTCTCTCTCTCTCTCTCTCTCTCTCACGCGCACACACACGTACATATTTTGCACGAATCCTTTATACACTTTGCTAATTTAGTGTCCATATCTATGCATATTTCTTATCGATTATAAGAGAAGGGTTTTTCTAGGTTGTGAGAATTTGTAACCAAACCACATTTGTTACCATTTATGGCAATAAAATATGATTAAACACAAACATAATTTTAACATATTTTCCAAGTAGTGTAAAACAAAAACTTTATCAAGCTTTTACAATAGTTTTAGTGTTAATATTTCTCAAAGGAATTGCCTGCGGAAACCGTGTTGACCCACACATTTATGATCACCAAGTATTGGTTCCCTAACTTGAAATTTGGTGTATGGTTCGTCAAATCCAAGAATAGGATGGAGATGGTCTTACGCTTCTTTAGACTGGGTTTTTCTACCATTTGATAAGTGTGGCAAGATATGCAATATTTAGAAACATCACTTTGTATTTTCATCCGACCAAAATGATTTAAGATCTTGTGATAAGTCTTATTAACTCCTAAATGACCAACTAAGGGAGTTTAATGGGCTAGACTAAGACTTTCCTGTCTATATTACGGCAGAAAGACACCTTGATAGTTCAATGACCACCTGCAGGTAACTCAGGACGTCTCCGTTTTCTCATAAGGATCACATTTTTCACAAAGAACAAACTAGGACGCGTGTGGCTTCATTTTCACCAACAGCCCTATCAAACAAACAGGAATTCTCATGATACTTTTTCCTGTTCAACAATGAGTGATTTTCTTTTCTTACCTGATTAGAATAGAGAGAACGTGTAACAAGAAGAGGATCACTGTGATCAATATATACTGATTGATCAATACTAGAAGCAAAGGTGACTTCATTTAAAGACTGACTTATAAATGTGTCAGCTAAAGGAGTAGTTTTCTGATCAACATCGTTCTCAGCAGCTGTTTTTTGCAATACTTCTGGTAAATGCACAAACAGGATACAAATCAGGGATTGCAATTTAAATAGGATCAACGTTTATAGCTAAACAGGCTTGTCCGTTACAAGTGGATTAATCACGGCCTTCTCTCCAGCCAGGTCATTGCCTAGTAATAAATGAACACATTTCTCGATAGATAAAGAAAACACTCTTCCAAGTGTCACGGGTCATGAAACTAAGTCGTAAGCCAAATTGATACTCTGGAACGGGTCATTAACAAAGCCACATTCTACTCCCTCAGTAAGAACACTTTCACTAAAATAACACTTTTCAGATAAAGGCAAAGTAACTGATAACAAAAGACTCTGAGAAGCTCCTGTATCCATTAATATTTTAATTTGAATAGGCTAGATAGAATTGCCAATAAGTGATATAGAATCTTCTCACATGAATGGTTCATAAGAGTCAAAAATACTATCAGACTGGTGTAAATTTGACTCAGCAAATGTACTATTTTCCATACAAGATTGTGCCCTTGACCGCTTTAATATAAGAGCATTCTCGAACGCCTCAATTAATATGAGCTTGCTGAGTTTAGCGTAATCTTTATCAACCTTCTTGGCTGCGCATCACCTATCAAATAATGGTTCTTTCTCCCTTGCAAATTGGAAATGTGCTGTCTATTTTCCCTCCTACAATTCCTATATCTTTTCGATATGCCTCAATACCAACCCATAACCATTCCAGATGCATTCCTTAACCGTATCATAATCAGCACTATGTTGTACCGACATTGAAATGTAGATATCACGAGTTTTGCCACTAAGTACACATTGCAATAATAAAATATATTTCTCTGTCGGCCAAGTTTTCAGCAATATTCTCAAAGTGAAGAAATTATTTATCGACTACTTTTTCCTTCAAAGGGGTTACTAACCGAATATTTCTGGTAACATCAAAATCTGAACTTCTGTTTAAAGAAGGGAGTGTTCTGTCTACCAATTATAATTCTTTGAATCTATGTAGCACAACCCTTTCTTTATTCTCTCTACATTTTTATTTGCATTTATATGTTCTCTCTCTCTCTCTCTCTCTCTCTCTCTCTCTCTCTCTCTCTCTCTCTCTCTCTCTCTCTCTCTCTTGCATTTCAATTTTATCTTTCCGAAGCTGAAGCTTTCATAAATTCTATCTGTTAATTATCTATCAAAACCAGAGAAAGACTTACGAATCAAATATCAAGGACTATCATCCAAAATTTACTTTCCCATTAAATACTGAATCATAATATTCTTTGTTTCTTCCATTGTTAAAGATTGTTTTGCCTCAGAAATATCATAAAGTCTGGCAAGCGCAAACAACTCATCCTTTTTCATAGACTCTAACCCTCCTTGATTAGGACTTCAAACAAACTCCACTACATTAAATGACATTGTGGATGCTTGTTGGTTTCACTAAAGATTTCTTTGACGTGTGAACAATAAAAATTCCGAAAAAGTCAATATAAATTTTAAAGGCAATTTGTAATATCTCGTAAATATTTTAAAGAAATTCTGTCCCATGAAGAGCCCCAATTTCTGTTACTATTCATTGGCTTAAACTATGCAACAAAATGAAGCAAAACCAGCCTGCTTTGTAAGGTCGACAAATAATTTATTTCACTAAGCTATAAAGTGAAATTTACAGCATTGTAAATTAAATTCCAAACAATCCTAAATGTTTGGAATGTTATGAATGAATTGCAATATCTTTAACGTTCTGATGTACTAATTGTCTTGAATGTCCTATTATACCAATAGTCTTTAATGTCCTGATATACTATTAGTCTTGAATGTCCTGATATACCAATTATGCAATTAAGACTGTCTTTCAAGGAATTCACAGAAATCCAAAATAATTTGTAAATAATTGTAAATACAGTCAATGAGCACTAAATAATTCCAATTAATGATTTAAATAAATAACTCCTGTCAAATTATATCTGAACACAACTGTAAATGATCCACAGAATGATCTTAAAATTATAATGAATAATGCATTTACCAAATCCCTCTTTATAATCCTCCACTTGGCCTACGACACAAACAAATAAAGCTGAAAGGACACTATCTTGACCATTGCAATTTTGGCAATTCATGGAGCTTATGAACACAATGTCTTAGACGTATGCACATTAATTCTACCATAATTTGTATTTAGTTGCATTCCAATAAACATGTTGACAGTAACTCCTTAATACTCGTTTCAAAATCAAGAAGTTTGTCTCAGATTTAATTTGCAATTTACTTTTAACATAATAAAGCAAATATGTATAACGGAATTTTATCCAATCCAGTTTTTGCTGATATTGTTGTACAATGCCTTGAATCATGCCGGCTCATTATCCTAAATTTTAAGTTCTATGTATATGCGAGTCTGGTTCAATCACCAACGAATAAATGAAAAAGGAGAACAAAAAAAAGTGAGAGAAAGAAGAGTGCAGCAGCAACCCAAGCAACTCAGACTTCCCAGTACGTCTGCACCAACTGCAATAGGGACTGTCACTCGCGCATCGGCCTGCAAAGCCACAGCAAACGATGCCAATACCCCAGAGACAGACAACACTCCAAGGGCGCTATTCGCATGGTCTCCCGAGACTGAGCTGCCAATGAGAATGATGACAGTTGATCTAAGTTATTGTCATTGTTCACTAACCATTGTTTCTTACAATAGTATTATTTTATTCTCTCTCTCTCTCTCTCTCTCTCTCTCTCTCTCTCTCTCTCTCTCTCTCTCTCTCTCTCTCTCTCTGACATGCTACTTGACACCAACACGAAGTGAGAGAGAAAGAGAAAGGTAGAATTCCTTCGTACGTTTTAATATTTACAAATAATCTGTTTAGAACCTAATTATAGGTTTAAAAAACAAAACCAACATAAAAGCATCAAAATAAATTACAGTATGTATGTGCCATCCAGGAGAGGAATATACAGTATGATCTTCGCGTTTAGGCAGGCTATAGCAAATTTGTGTCAATGGTTTCCAAACTTCACAAGTTCCGGCGTTGCTTTTTTTTTTTTCTTAAACCGATCACTTCTATTGAAGCATTATGGGATTGTTGCGTACTACAAGCAAGGTTTACTTACCTCCAAAATTTAAGAGCTTTACAATGTGCAACGTTACGCACCTCCGAAAATGAAGATTTGACAACGGAAGTCCTCCATTATGCATCGGCAATTTTACGCTTAGCAGCAACACATATTAAGGCACTTTATTGAAAAAATTTCGCTCAGTCTAAAATAACTTCCAAGATATATATTAAACTGACTTCAGTAAGTCATGAAAGTGAACAAAATAATGGTGCAGCGTATTTGGAACTAATTTGTTGCTTTTAACACATATATATGACCTCCAAGTTGTATGGCGTAGGGATAATATCCCAAATTTGGGCAGTAAATTGCCAGATAGCAGGGTCGCTTATTAAGCGAGAGAGAGAGAGAGAGAGAGAGAGAGAGTGGGTGGAATTTAGATGAAATTGTTTAAAAATCACGTGCGCGCTCGCGCGAGTGTGTGTGTGTGTGTGTGTGTGTGTGTGTGTGTGTGTGTGTGTGTGTCCAATCGACGTGTAGTAACGACCCAATAATTGATAATAGTTGTAATCTCTGCAACACTGGTAACCACTGTATATTTCCAGGTATGTTATTGTTAATATTGACTGTTATCATTTAGAGCAAGGTCCAAATTTATAACTCACAGCTTTTATTATTAACAACAATTGTATGTAACTGTAACCGTGATAAGATAGCTTATGATGTACCGTATGTATCCGAATTCTAAACTCACAATTGAGTTTTGCGGGCGAGGGGACACACACACACACACACACACACACACACACACACACACACACGCACGCACACACATACACACACAAAGGCAGCATATCTAACAAAGTTATTTTTAGTGAAGTTAACCTGAGTTAACAAATGAAGTAATTTAGTAGTTGCTAGAATCTGTTCATTTGTAGTACCGTTCCAGTGGCCTAAGCGGTTGGAGCGTCCTCCTGGGATGCAGGAGTTCGAAACCCCACAACTAGTCATACCAAAGACTTATAAAATGATGCTTGTAGTTGCCATGCTTGACGGTCAACATTAAGAGGTTATTATTTGAACTGGTTGGCCTGGTGTCAGGATGATGTGACTGGGTGGGACATGATGCTACGTGTCTGCGTTATGATGCCCCAGTGCTAGATATCACTATAAACTGCCACACTGCAGACATCGTAGCGATATCCTGCGTTAAAAATCCAAATCATATACTGTGGTATGTAAGACAGTATATATAATGTCTATATATGACTCCTCTTGCACCGACCAATCGGACTGCATAATTAATTGTGCAGATTTTAGTTTCAGCAACACAGTCATACTTGGGTGAAGCATTTAATAATAATAATAATGATAACAATAATAATAATAATAGCAGTAGTATAATAATAGTAGTAGTAAAGTTGGTGGGGTTATAGCTTCAACATGGGAAATGGTTTTATTATAAATGCATCTACTTGGCGAACTATACCGCAGGTGGGAATATCTAATAAGTTTTTCATACAGTCTCCTGACAAGAATTATACGATACGGGTGACACAGAGATAGTCGTCTAATTCCGGTGGGTGAAAATATTTGGTTTACTCTAATCTTATCCTTCATGTTGCCGTGCATTCTCCGATGGCATTGTCATAGAATGTCCCAAATGTAATCTTTTTAAATTTTAGGAATAACTGTTAACATGCTATTTTCATTAAACATTAACTATAACAAAAGAACAGAGGTCCTTTTTGGGCCTGATCGAATACACCCGTCTCAGTCACCCAGTATAATCAGGTTGTGTGTACTGCCAGGGCTGGATCAACTCCTATCTTGGTGGTGGGGGAGGTTCCAAGATTTCAAAAGGGCCCTGACTTTCTTCGAAAGGGCAACAAGGCAAACGTTGCACGTCGAATTACTAAAAGTGTGCATAATACCCAATCAATCTGCGCAAGAATAAAACGGTGTGTGTGTGTGTGTGTGTGTGTGTGTGTGTGTGTGTTTCTTTATTAACCGGAGGAATTCCGAAAACACTGGAAAGTCCTCACCCCGATCAGACCTCGTACTGCCACTAGAAGCTGATTTCTGGCGATCTTTTGCAGAACCCCATGCTTTTTCTTTGATAACATATTTTCAAGGGTTTCGGAACAAATAAGGAAAATGTCGAAATTTTAAAGTCTTGAGCCAGCATCTTCAACACTATTATTTTTAACTTTGTATTGTACCGTCACATTTCAAAAGAAAAATGATACAAGATTACAAATTTAAAAAAAAAAAAAAAAAAAAAAAACATTTACTCCGGGATTACACGGTCGGTACAGGTAGTAGCGTTGTTTACTTGCCGCTCAATAGATGTTTGTTTGGCGACTATTATCAGTCAGATAATAGCCTAGTTCAATCAGAATACTTGCGTGTTTCCGTGAGAGGTCTGTCCCTAGTAGGAACATTTCACAGAGCCATACGAGTCTGATTTAACGAGCCTATTCAAGTTGGGGGGGGGAGGTGCTCCACAGATATTATGTACTTCTGACAGAGTGACAAGTGTAAGATGTGGTTGTTTGCATTTGCAACATGCACACTGTAGAGAATGATGGCATACACCTATATTGCTTTCGTGTACTGTGGCTGAAAATTTATTTACATGTTGTGCATGACCTAAGCACACATCTCATCAAAATGATTGTTCCCATGTCTTCGAATAATCAACCTAAACTAGTCCAAAGTACACTAACTTCAGCAGGTAATAAAATAGGGAAAAATAATTTTTTCAGCTTCTGTGAGTGCAATGAACCAATCACAAAATAATAAAAAGGAAAACAAAGCTAACATCTTTTTTTCTCTTAATTTTATCTTTGAAGTCCGGGAAGTGAAAATGACAAAGCATAATTAGCAGTTCTCCGACAGATATACATCTGAAACAAGGCAAAGCTGTATAGTCTCTAACCAAACTTTACACCCATGAGCCATAGAACAAAATTAAACGAGTTAAACGTTCTTATAATATTATCTAAGATATACAAGATCTTTATAAATAACTAGAATGACCAGTAAGGAAAATCTGTGAAATTACTTTCCTTAAAAAGTATACCCTATATAAAATATGCAACTGACGAGATCCTCCGTAACGAATGTTCGCCTGGGTGTATGCTAGTGATAACGTCAAAGTAAACCTATGGATTACTGATTCTACTTGGGCCAAGGTTCGGCTATAAAGCGAGCTTGGGTCAGTGGGCGTTTATATCGCATTTGCAATGCAGTTTCTATTAGGATATCGAAATGGTATCTAACTTTATGTGTATAAATCTAACCTTACTGCTCTGTTTTATCTAGCTGAACCAGTTTCATGACGATACATTTGTGGGTATCAAACTAACAATATTTTCGTACTCTACAAGGACAACCTACATAATTCAGGTTAGTATTCTATTAATTTTGATTTTAAGGAATACAAAAAACACAACATATCAAATACAAAGATAAACAGAGTTAACCTTGGCAAGGGCGTAAAATTGTAGATACAAAATTGGTCTCAGTGTTTGATGAATGAATGACTTGAGAAGCAATCTTGCCATACATCCAACTTACCACGATTTGAACTATTTCAAGGATAGAATTGTTATTATTATTATTATTATTATTATTATTATTATTATTGTTATTATTTATGTGTCTTGTTCTTCTTCTTTATATAATGGCCATATTTCACCAATGTACTCTCTCTCTCTCTCTCTCTCTCTCTCTCTCTCTCTCTCTCTCTCTGAATGTTTAATCTTTGTGTGACGCATAATCATGCTGTAATTATTATAGTCACTACTATAATGGAGTGGAACTCTAATTTATTGGATTCTTTCTAATCCAATTCCTTTTTATGGTATGTTCTTAATGCAATGCGTTATATTCAAGCTAAACATTTAATTGCTTCATTTTGGGACAGAAATCCAGACTAGAAATAATAATAATAATAATAATAATAATAATAATAATAATAATAATATGCAATTAACTGCAGGAATAGTTAACAAAAATTGAAAGGGCAGTTTCCAAGCAATTCCTCGATATGCCTAGAAGCAGAACAAGCTGTATCAGATGGATTGCGGAAGTGACCGTCTTTTCGGCAATGCTCGGATTTTTTCCTATATTTGTCCATTGCGATTCCTGCATCAAAACCTCGTCTTGCTCATGCATCTATGAAAATGGAAGCTATATTGATCTCGGTCCATTAAATTCGGGAGGACTTTATCCAAGGTAAAGTTTTGTTCTTATAGTAGAATGGCAGTTTTACTGTCCTAATGTTATTTTTATGTCTTGTTTTGTATACTAAATGATTGGCATCATTTTTGCGAGTGACATTCCAAATAACTTCAACACTGAAGGTGTTGATGTGCCTAAAGTGACCAGTTGTCTCTAGTGTATTGATGTGCCACTAGCCTGAACTGTAATAATGTGTCAACAGTTGTTTGTTGAATCACACTAATACAATCCAAGTTATCCTTGTTTGAATTCACTATAATTCACAGTAAATGTCTCTGTCCAAGAATATCATTGGGCACTTTGTATTTTCAGTGAATAAATAATCTGAATAAAATAATTCAGCCTAAATCGAACACTCAACACAACAAATGATTGTGCCTCAAGACTTTATAGCACGAACGAATAATTCTAAATAAATAAATTGTATTAAAAAAGCAGACACAAAATAAGAGCCAGTATGTAGGACGAACGTTCACTTCCAGAACAATCCAAGCTATAACTAGACAAAGTCTTTTATAAAAACTATAACTACAATGTGAACATCCTGAAGATATGGCATTTCATCGGGAATTTCCAATGTTCTGGGGTCCGTTTGAGATAAACTTGTTTACAAAACCAAAATCAATGAACTTGATATTGGACAAGGCCAGCTATAAAATACAATTTTACATAACCCATAGCATATAATGAATTAAAAAAAACTATCAAACAATGCAAACTAAATATAGGTAACTAAATTATTATTATTATTATTATTATTATTATTATTATTATTATTATTATTATTAGTGGTAGTAGTAGTTGCTGTTGTAGTAGTAGTAGTAGTATTTGCATTATAAGCAAAACTTTGAAATAAAAGTTCTTACAAAGCAGGTTCAAAGACGTAATAGAAGTGACAGGTGGCGCCTGGGACTCTTGGAATCCGTGTGCGGCGTTTTCAGAGGGGGGCTGTTACAATGTAGCCGTAAGTTGCGACAGATGTAAATATTAATTTCTGTGTTTGTCCGTGTTTTGTAATCTCGTCAAACAGATGTTGAGTTTGGTACCCTTGAGACATACGAGGAATATTCTTGGTGACTATGAAATTATGCAGTCACCACATGAGTTCATTTACTTTTTTCTGCGCTGTACATTAGACTCTACACCTTTATGTGTTTTAATAGTCATAGAATTAGATCCCTACTTCCCTAACGTCGGATTTGGTTTGGTAGTTTGCCACAGAGCAACACATGTATGTTATTTAGTACCGAGACAATTGGAGTTGTTGTTGTTGTGTTGTTGTTATTGTTGTTGCCGTGTTTTGGTTTAACGCCATTTCCCAACACAAGATAGATTATACACATCTTCGCTAGCCAAGGTTCCGATATGATAACCTATATATAACTTGGCGGATCGATCAGCTATTCAGCGCTTTGGGTCTGTGAAATTCATTGGATGATGCAGTAAGCCACCACATCCGCATCAAGATAAAGTTGTTGAAATATGAACACTGTTTCTACATGATCGAGACTTGGGTGCACACAGCTGGAATGGACTAACAAACAAGCATTTCTCCACTGCTGATCCGAGTTACACAAGGACATCATTTCCCGCAAACATACGTAGGATGGCTTCTCTCTGGTACGTAGTCAAACTTTCGATGTTAAGCCTCAAAGTATCCTTTTGAAGTCAATTGCCTCCACCATATTTTCGCCCTATGTACAATGCACCGTTGCTACACGCTATTAGCAAGTTGCCATTACATTCTCAGGGAGGCAACTCATCAAATCCAATAGATGTAGCTAGAAGAACCCACCGAAATATCTGATCTATCCGCCAAGGTGTTGCTAGGTTAACATATCGTAACCCTTGGCTAGCGAAGATGGATTATACATGGCGACCAGTATAACTGGTGGAGAAAGAACCCGATACATACCAGACAAGAAACACCGACCCACAGGAAGCTACTGGCAGACCAATTGGAGTAGAGTGCCTTGCCGAAAGACACACCACGGTACCTGACCTAGACTGGTCCGATGGTAAGTATCGAACCCGCACCCTTTCGGTCGTGTATCCGGCACGAAACTTGTAAATCGAATGTGGTCCGGTAATGTGACATACCGAGGGGAGTTATACAGTTTTCCCAAACAAAGTACTACCATTCATTTTATCTTATACAGACATTGAAATGCATTGGCCACTTTTACAAGAGATAAGGCTAAACGCTGCAATATATTGCACTCTTTCTGTTTACAAGTCCACATATAACAGCTTGATTAGTACAGGATGGCGATCGAGACTTAAACGGGGGGGGGGGGGTCCTGGGTTAAATAGCGTCATATCATTATGAGCCCACCGAGAATTTAAGATAGACGCCATCTTGGTTCATGTGTTTTGTAACAGTGCAGCATGAGGTGACAGTTTGCACTCGAACGGAAATCCCATTTGATGTCATATACTTGCGGAATTTATCTTCCAGTGTGTGTACATGTTTGTCTGTGTGTGTATGTGTGTGCGTGTGTGTGTGTGTGTGTAAAAAGCACGGGGGAGGGGAATGTCTGTTTTATAATTGTGTTGAGTGTGTTAGAAGAGAAATGTTCGTTTTGATTACCTTCTAAATGAAAGGCGCTAGATTGTTTTTGCTTGATTAATATAAGGACATAAAAGTACACTGAAGTTGTTCATCTTAACAAAGGTCCAGAACGAGGACGATCGTCTGTATTGATAACATACGCTCAAAACGTCTTCATGTTTATCGTCTGTAGGGTTATTTTTATTTGCCTATAGCAAGAAATGTAATGTAAAAATTATCCATAGACAAACACTTTGTAAGGACTAACATATAGTTATGTAATGACCACCCAGGGTGGGATTTAAAAGAAGGGGTATAAAACAGAATGGAACTCCTTTCTAAAAATAACTAATAACCCTAATCCTAACCTATATTTCCATCTAGAATATCCATAACCTCCTATTTTACAGACAAAGTTCATCTTGTTCGCATCTATTCTTTCAATCTAAACCCTAAACTCTATTAAATAAAACTATTAACCCTAACCCTAACCCTAATCAATATTCCCATTTCTTTTAATCACTCTGATGGTAAGGGATATGGACACACTCTCTGGTTATTTGTGTCCATCTAAGAGCATCGGAAAGAGATTAATCGGGTCTACGTATCACATTAAGGTTTTTCATTTGTGTCTGCTAGGGGTCGCTACGCTTCACATCGCCACTTGGCATACTGAGTTAACTGAGATAGTGTTTTGAACAAGTGCCGCCTTACACATGACAGAGCGCTTGCCCACAGCAAAAAAAGTTTATTGAACATTGAGAGTTTTCGTTGAATGTACTATATTTCATGTCTTTTGTGACCTGTTAGTTATTCATTGTTACTTTTTCCATATGATGTGGTTTAACTTTGAAATGTTTAAATTGTTATTTTCTACAATTAAAATAATGCAAACGCAAATTATCTTTTCAAGCTGTCGTTGTCTTCAAAGGCCATTATGATTATTTCTGAGTATCCTCCTATGTAAATGTAACAAGCAATTTGATAGGGACAGTTTCCCTAAGTCAATGTGACAAGTAATTTGATTGGGACGTTTTCTTACGGCTATACTTAATCGTCTTTCTGATACATAGATCCTAGTTACATACTGCACGGTATTACAAATCTATGGTCTCAAAATAAGTAATAGAAAAGAGTGAAAAGCAGAAAGCTTGTTAAAATTAAACAAATAATTTATGTCCCTTGAATACATAATAAAAATGTGAAAAAGGAACTTATGGCATTGCGAATAAAATCCAAAATAATCATAGAATTACAGACATAAGATCTAATTATTAAGTTTCTCAATAAACTTTAGTGGAAATCGAAATTAAATCCAACGCTGGAAGTGTTGATGTCCTGGTGGTGGCCAGTGTCGTGGTGATGTGCCAACAATCTTTTGTTGGATCACAATAATGCAATCCAAGATTATATCCTTATTTGAAATTGCTCTTTAAATCAAGTCTCTTTTCCAAAAATGTTAGTCTTTGAGACTTGGTTTTCCAGAGAAGAATCGCTTGAATTAAATAATTTGAATAAATAAAATTCCAGCTGAAATGAATTCCTGGACACAACAATAATACAACTGATTCTGCTAAGATCTTGAAACATGGATGACTAATTTTCAAATATGCAAGGTTTATATTCTAAACTAAGATGCAAAAAGAGACCCCAGATAAGGGTCAAATGTATAATGTTCTAGAAGGATCTTAGATACGATTAGAAAGTCCCTCACTAAAATCACAATAAAACATATGACAATCATCACTTAGTCTAGCTATAAAGGAAATACAATGTCCATGACTCCGCTTATGATAATGATCCTCACTCAGAGAAAAAAGTTGTTTACAAAATTGTCACTGATTTTGGACAAGGTCAGATGATAGATAAATTGTCAAGTTATAAACAGCATATAATGAAATACAAAAATGATAAAATAACAAACAGTGCAAATTAAATATACATAACACTTCACCTCATAAAGAAAAAGAGATTGTGCAACAAAGCTTTCTTTTTATTAATAGTCAAATATACATGTGTTTAAAAAATGCATAAGATGAAATCTTATAAATGATACAAAATATACATTAAAAAAAGTTATATTTCTATACAGGCTAAAGCGCATCTGCTATTTGATTGTCTTTTCCCTTGATGTGCATGATCTCAATATTGTATTCTTGCAACATCAAACTCCAACTTTATCATGTATTTCTGTTTTTCATCTTGCCAATGAAAGTAAGGAAATGTCACACAAGGACGATAAAACTCACTTTTTGATAAATTAATTGTCAAATTTGCATCAGTCTGTCAAAGAAATTTCGAATTGTCTTAAAGTGATCTTTCCAGGTGTCGTTGTAGATGATGACATCATCGATGAAAGCATCACAACTATCTAGACCAGAATTAATCATGTTCATTAAACGTTGAAAAGTACAAGGTAAACGTTTCATCCAAAACAGCATCGCTTTGTACTTATAATGTCCATCTGGCGTCACGAATGCTGAAATTTTCTTAGCCCATTCCGTTAGTGGAATTTGCCATAAACCTTCAGAAGGTCACAGTTGGTGACATGTTTTCCAATGTTACATTATCAATAGCATCTAATGAAATAAAATAAATTAGAAATAGCTAACAAGCATTGCATAACAAATAGACATAACAACGGGTCAATGTGGAACTATGTGGACTGACGACACATGGTCAAAAAACCAAAATCAATAATTCGGGTTAGGTAGAAAATGAACTTGATTTTGGACAAGGTCAAGTTCAATATTCAATGTCACATTATTTGTAGCATGTAATGAAATTAAATAAATTAAAAATAACTAACAAACAATGCATATTAAATAGACATAACGACGGGTCAATTAGGAACTATGTGAACTAACGAGACATGGTCAAAATAGATGAGATTTTTTCCAAACGCCGTGATAACTGAGTTGTTTATTTTCAGGTTTGCCGAGTAGGACCAATTTTATCTAACATGTATACTTATTATAACCTCGGAACCCAGGATAGTGCCGAGTTTATTGCTGACAACGGGACGTTTGTAATTCAATATGCGCAATCAACAGACGTACTTAGGTTTGTATTATCAGTGTCTGTTAGACGTTTGTTAGTTAACCAAACTGATAATGAAGAAAACCGTATTAGAGATCATGGTTTTCGTTATGATAACATGTCATAAAGCACAAAGAATATTAATTTACTTTATCTTCAGTTAATGCTTAATAAATGTTTGACACGGTCGTCAGATATTGGTGCCGTTTTGAAGAGAAGTGTCAAGAATATTTTTTCGAGTTGTATAGTACCAACACTACAATAAAAGTACCAACAGTATTAAACGAAAGAACAGTACCAATAGTATTAACTATACATGAACAAAAGTTTTAACTATATAGTACCAACAGTATTAAATGTACAGTATCAATAGTATTAAATGTACAGTACCAACAGCACTCAATATACAGTAACAACAATGTTAACTGTACTGTACCAACAGTATTAACTATACAGTACCAACAGTATTAAATGAATGTACAGTACCAACTGCATTAAATGTACAGTGCTAACAGCATTAACTATACAGCACCAACAGTATTTACTGTACAGTACCAACACTATTAAATGAATGTACAGTACCAACAGTATTTACTGTACAGTACCAACAGTATTAAATGTACAATACCAACAGTATTAAACGAATGTACAGTACCAACAGTATTAAATGTACAGTACCAACAGCATTAAATATACAGTACCAACAATAATAACCGTACAGTACCAACAGTATTGACTATACAGTACTAACAGTATTAAAGGAATGTACTGAACCAACAGTATTAAATGGACAGTATCAACGGTATTAAATGCACAGTACCAACAGTATTAACTATACAGTACCAACTGTATTAAATGAATGCATAGGACCAACATTATTGAATGAACAGTATCAATAGTATTAAATGCACAGTAGCAGCAGCATTCAATGTACAGTACCAACAGTATTAACTGTTCAGTACCAATAGTATTAACTGTACAGTGCCAACAGTATTAAATGAATATACAGTACCAACATCATTAAATGTACAGTGCCAACATTATTAACTATACAGTACCAACAGTATTTACTGTACAGTACCAACATAATTAAATAACTGTTCAGTACCAACAGTATTAACTGCACAGTACCAACAGTATTAAATGTACAGTACCAACAGTATTAATTAGTACCAACTGTACTAACTGTACAGTATCAACAGTATCGACTGTACAGTACCAACAGTATTAAATGAATGTACTGTACCAACAACATTAAATGGACAGCATCAACGGTATTAAATGCACAGTACCAACCACATTCAATGTACAGTACCAACAGTAATAACTATACAGGACCAACTGTATTAAATGAATGTACAGTACCAACAGTATTAAATGGACAGTATCAACAGTATTAAATGTACAGTACCAACAGTATTAAATTTATAGTATCAACAGTGTTAAGTGTACAGTACCTACATCATTAAATATACAGTACCAACAGTATTAAATGTATAATACCAATATCATTAAATGTACAGTACTACCAGCATTAAATGTACAGTACCAACAGCACTATATGTACAGTACCAACAACATTAATGTATAATACCAACAGTATTAAATGTATAGTATCAACAGTATTAAATATATAGTATCAACAGTATTAAATGTACAGTACCAACAGTATTTATGTATAATATCAACAGTGTTAACTGTACAGTTCCAACAGTATTAACTGTATAGTACCAACATTATTAAAGGTATAGCACAAACAGTATTAAATATACAGTACCGAAAGCATCAAATGTACACTACCAACAGTAATTAAAGTATAGTACCAACAGTATTAAACGTACAGTATTATGTTAATCATATAGGTGTATTAAAGTAAGCAATGCAGTGCAATTTAAAATTGTGTACTGCAACATTTAACGAACTGTTTGCTCAAAACATGTTGAAGCATGACAGATTGTTTTTTGTTTTTAATTCGGAAACATCTCTTTAGAAAAAAAATAATTCTTAAAGTGATACAGTGAAAAGGTGGACAATCCGGGCGCCAGTCCTCTGATTACTATCGAACTGTCGATATTACTTTTTTCTTGCTTGCTTACTTGTTCGTGTTTCTTAATTCTAATTAACTCATACGAAGCGAGTCTTCTTTGAAGTATTCTATATCCATGTATTAACGTCAACAACTGAATTTTCGTTTGCTTAATACGCCATTTCGATTATGATTGTCATAATTATACCTAGTCTCTTTGAAGTAAATAAATGGTTAAAAATATACACCGTTGACTTTATCACTGCCTCGCATGACGAAGTGTATCCTCTGTGTGTGTGTGTGTGTGTGTGTGTGTGTGTGTGTGTGTGTGTGTGTGTGTCCTACTAGTGCATACAATCAATATTAAAGAAAATGTGGCTTACTTCAAAAAAGTAATAGATACCAAGATATTTTTTGTCGAAAGATTGGGTTTTAATTAATTTTATTCCTACCTTTTCTTGCACCAAATAACATAGATATTTTTGTCTTGCTTTCCTTGACTGATACAAGCCGAGACACAAGGATGGCGGTATCATCAGTCTATCTCTGCTCTGCCATGCATGTATACAAGTCGACTTTTCTGTACTTCTTTTATATACATTTCTCTCAATTTTTAGGCCTCACTGCAAAGATTATTAGTTTCAGTTTTATGTATAAAGTAGGATTCATGAGAGCACATTTCAAATGAAACTTTTTAAACGAGGCTTGGGGAGCAAAACTTTTGAAATTCGTATCCGAATTTCATAAATTTCATTCAAAATGATCACAAAAGTTTTATTATGTCTCTCAAAGTAAAAATAGTACATTTTGTATTTGTCGAATCCTTACAATGCAGTGAATTAACTCTTTAATGTCTCGGCCCTTCTGCCTTTGCTTTGCATGACGCTATAATTCAACTTGTGATGTAATCAAAAGTTAAATTTACGCCTTAAAATAGACAAAATATTTATACGAAGTATATTGACCTAAAAGATCCAGTAGTCATGTGATGAAGTATTTTCGAAAATTTTCCACACAAAAAAAAATATTTCACAAGCTATTACTATCAAATTACTTTATATTAAGATTAAATATTGAATCAACAGAAAAGAATCCTACTGGACTGAGTCACCTCAGATGATCGATGATATAGCCCGACACTGTACTATCAAAGGGAGATAAAAGGTATTAAACCTTTACCTTAGGTGAGGTCTGACCATTGACTGCCATCGCAAAATTGCCCTGTATCTTCATCATATTGGTTTAAATTGGTAACTACCATAAACACTGATTGCCAGCTGAGGCTTGTACCTAAATAATCACCTATCAATGTCAATTTTAGCTACAGGGAAGCTATTTAACCAGAATATGTCTGCATCAAGAGATAAATTAATGCGTGCTAGGTTTTGTGCACCTTGTTTGATATCGACTGTACCTACCTGACCAATCACTGCTCATGTGTACTATATACTACCTATGATTAGCAGCCCAACAGGTCGGTTTACAAGCTCAGCCTTTAACAAATCCCATTATGAATAATTTAGAATTGTTCTTTTTATTAGAGTGGCGTCTATACTTCTGACATGTGATAAAACGACTGAAGGACAGCTGATAGCCTACGGGTTAGAAGAAAACAACGGCGTTCTAAAATATGTAATTATGTTCCCTCTCTTTCATTTCACAAATATCCTGAATTCGTTTGTTTTACACATATTATAGCAATATGTAAGCCAGTTTTATATTTTCTTTTGAAAGATAGATAACTAACGCGATAAAAACAAATAAAGAAAAGCAGTGGCCTCGATTTGAGTTTTAAAAAATCATAATAAATTTTAACCTTTATCGACCTAGAACAAGATTCTTGAATTTTTTGTTTTGGTTTTGTTGCTTTTGATGCCACTTTTGACTTGGATAAATCATTCAACTAAAACGGAAGCAAATATGACTTTTCCAAAGATAAAATGAGGCAACCCAACAGGAAAGACCTGGGCGAGCAGTGAAACCCGCGACACTTGGATCACGAGCCCGACGTTCTACCAACTTAGCTTCCGCAGCTCCACCTACTCGATGCTTGAATCAAATACAGCTGGCATATATACTAGGCAACAATAATCACATAGTTAATTACTGTGCGCTTTTATGTAAGTAACGTGAAAGATTAGTTTTCAAAATCTCATGTCAGTACCATAGTTTTAGATCGAAGTATTTTGAATGACATAAATCTGTCAGCAACAGACGTCTTTAGTGCAATTTAAACATAAGCTAATCATTATCATTGCCTTAGAATAAATATGGTTCACTATTGTAGAATGTATGGTATTTACTTTAATATGTGTAGTCATCGTGGAATAGCAGAATAATAGATCAAAATACATTTATAAGACGACAATTATTAGCTTAGTCTTCATGAATTCGTTGTTTCACATAATGTATGCGTGTATTATCGTTATGATGGAACAACCTCATTGTCACCTTTGTTGCAGCGTTTTGAACTGCGAAGTCTCCACGCTTGTCTTGTAGATCCTCTTCACTGTTCCCAGAAATCCCCATGTTCTTGTCAATTTGACAATGGTAAAGTAGTCGACCTTTCACCTCTTGATACCAAGACCGGCATACCAAGGTAGAATGTCTTTGAATTTAGTTTGATACTGTACTTGCATTTACATTCCAAACCTTTCCCCTCATAAATATGTCATTTCTTATCATTTTCTCTGGAAAATATTCAGAGAGAAATCTATATGTATTATTTTCTTGTCACAAAACAGGTTAGGCAATTGTTATTCATCTGTAATTTGTGGGAAAGAAGGATGACAAAGATGATAAAAATCATTAATTGAACATTTTCTTTTTCGAGAAAAAGTGTCACTATTATTAAAACTTAAAGATGCTAGTTCCTGGGCTAAGTACTAGCTTATTATCAATTCTTGCGTGTATATGGTCATGTTGCATTGTTTTATGGGATGACAGAGTCTTACAAGTTATATAACTAAGCGTTCCTATTCAGGAATACTTTAGTGTCACCAACAATTGTTTTATGAGTCTTAAGATGTAGTTGTCTTTGGGATAGATAGATAGATAGATAGATAGATAGATAGATTGATTGATTGATTGATTGATTGATTGATTGATTGATTGATTGACTGATACAGTTATGGCTCAATAATATTGTTTCAGTATTACTATCGCTTATTTATACAAGAATCTTTGCAACCCAAATTCAATTTTGTTTCAGCCACAGAAGTGTAAAAATGCTTACTACTTTGACAAAAAGATATATTTAGAAATTGATAGATACATATAGATAAGTACGTTAGTGGGGAACGTTATGGCTTATATAGTACGATGTTTAACTTTCAACTAAAACCTAACGTGTAAATAATCCACTGTTAAGTTTGACGAACGCCCCTTACATATCTACTCAAGGCCCATACAATTGTTATATTGAAATTTTGCTACTACTGCACATGGAGATGACAAAATGATTCAAATGAGGTAATAAAAAATCATTAAACGAAACGGAATGAAGGAATACCAGATACCAACGCAATAGGCATTACTCATTTAGGAAACATTTTCATTGTCAATTTTCAAAATCATTATATATATATATATATATATATATATATATATATATATATATATATATATATATATATATATAGCAATGAGGAAGATTTTTATACTTGATGTACAAATTCCAATGCAAGGGACAAAAAGTGAGGTTCCTTTAGTATATTTCGCAATATGGAACTGAGACAAATAAACAAGTCTTGAACAGAATTAAAAGTAAAAGTAGACAATCTGCATGAGTAATGCATTTAAAGTTATATCAATCGAAACTTTTTCATTTACACTGAACTTTACTTTGAAAAAGGTCATCATTTGAAACAGTTGACAATTTGGTTCTGTAAAGCTACAGTTAGATTTAATGGTCAGACTTTTGAAACGTCTTATTCAAGAGGTATAAAATATTGAATGCAATGAATGTTACCACCGAATAAAATTTATGAACATACTAAACAGAAGTGAATTGGGTGATATCATTGAACGTTTACTTGACATTTTGAATACGAAACAGGAGCAAGAAATGAACATAAGTACGAAGTAAATGTTCGGCAGTTTTGAAAATTTAACACATTCCATATATCGGAATCACCATTTAAGAGGAACTTTATATGTAGTTCTGCCTGATGGAAAAGACGGATGATACAGGTGCTGAAAAACGACGAAAAACATACTTTTACAAGGACTTCGTGATTGTTAACTTCGTGAAGGATAGTACGTAAATAGCATAGATTTCGGTTCATGTCACAATCATTAAGACTGCTGGATAAAACAAAAGTTACCAAATTATCCACAGATGAATTTGCTCAGGCTATATTATCGCAGGATGCACATTATCAGAATGAATAAAGTGGCATTGTATATTTATTACGAGAAGCGATTCTTTTCTTGACAACGTAAATACATTACTTTAGGGACACTTGAGCATAACGAAGTAAACGTGTATCAATGCTAAATGTGTGCTGTATTGAAAAGTGTTTCAAGTCTTATCAATAGTTGGGGGTGTTGGGGGGGGGGGTGTTCTTCTATTTCAAAGTATCTAAAATTTCTCTTGCACATGATCCGTGACGAGATCGTTTACAGTGAAGTTGGTTTCTATTGCTTTCTTGTCCTTGATATATGAGACCACCAAAAACGTGTATTTTCTCAGAAATCTTTGATTACAGCTTTATACCTTTGCACGTATAATATACAATATTTTGCAATAGTAGGTTCAATATAAACGTTTATCAAAATTACGTAAGAGCCGGATGTAGCTATTTGAAAAATATAATCTTTGTTGTTTCAATTCATCAAGACGTGATGAAACATAGTCAAATCCGTAAGTTTCAATTACTTGCTTAGGTGTTGTTTCAGCTTTAAAACAACTCAACAACTCTTTTCTAATTTTGGATCTAATACCTGTCCCTTGGATGGTTGGTATCTCTTGCACAGATGAAACTACCTTTGCTAAATTCACAAGTAAATGTGTACAAGCGAGGTACACTTGACTCGAGAAGATCGTCATAACACAGTATATATCGCGGCATTAATGTCTGTTCTCACCTTTTTGCGTTTAGCAATTTGCTTTTTCAATTAGTCCATTCTAACGACCCGTGCAATATATAATTTTGAATATCTGTATGTTTTCAATTGTTATTGTTCAATGTCCTTGTTGACACCTAATTTTGTTATCCCTTGAGTTGAGACTGCATATGTATCGTTTGTGACTCATTTATTTTATTTTTATTTCATTATTCATTTCATCCTTTTGTCTGTTTTATTCCTAGTAAATTCTACAATAGCAATATTATAATTCATGTCTAGATCAAAATACTCGCTTTCCTATCCGATTTAGATTGTTCAACCAGTGCGTGTAATTTATTGTAAAATGTGGTGAATGTAGCATTTTTAACCGTTTTTATCTTTTCACTCATATCTGTAGTAGATAAATCTAACAAACAAAATTTGCTTACGGGCATATAGTTTATAAGACTGGACTGCTTTTATCAGACCTATCCTCTTGACACGATTAAACCTAGTTAGTACTTCGTACAAGCTTGGTCGAAAGTCTTCTTCCATAAACACAGTGCCGTTATTAGATAGTGATATCGTTGGAGCTTCTCTGCTTTATTGGTGACTGTTATGTCTAACATCTTTTATAACAGTATGTTGAAGACTTTGTGAATAAGCAATGTTACTTTTTGACCTAACAAAATAGATGCTAAACACTGCTACGGTACCACCTATCAAATCCTATCAATAATATACTGTGTTTTTCGAGTTTATTTCAATCATTTCACGTAGGGTAATTTCACATAGTGTGAGATCAGCATCTTGGGATGTGTTTTGCTCAGTGCGTAATTGTTTAAAGAGACCAGTATTATCGCTGAGTGACACTCGCTGTAAGATATCCGGTAAGGACAACGACGCTTTCGATTATTTATGTTCTGCATTAAGCGTTCTGTTTTCCCTTATTAAACTACCGTGAACGTGTCACGTCGTCTCCCGGGTTCAAAACTACATTAACCTTTTGCCATTTGTCATGTTATCTTTCAAAGGACCCTCGCTAACTTTGTTTTCATCTTGCTTTGTCTTCCCATCTTTTAATTACTTGGCAAGGAAAGTTGGAAAATTGACTAAACAAATTGTTATGGCAAAATGACTTACAATGTTACTCACTATTAGTAATGTTACGTATATGTAATTAAATTGCTTGTGTGTTAGTTTTAAAAGTCTTTTTTATTTTAATTTTGTTTCATTACATTTTATATTCAGTAAATTCTGTTCATCTAAACGTAAAACCTATTACAGAAGCATTATTTTAGCTCACTCTGGTACAC
Organism: Megalonaias nervosa; assembly: GCA_016617855.1. Classification (NCBI taxonomy): domain Eukaryota; kingdom Metazoa; phylum Mollusca; class Bivalvia; order Unionida; family Unionidae; genus Megalonaias; species Megalonaias nervosa. The sequence goes on along the minus strand of JAECUM010013296.1, from coordinate 854 downwards.
AGTTTTGTAAACATCAAGTGATAACGATTGGCTATTTCCAAGGTCATTTCGGCCCACGTATTAGCTGAGTTGTAAACAGCCTTTCTATTTCATATATTTTAAGTGTAAGAATTTGGTACTTAGATAGGGCTATTCTTGCCTACGTGCTAATTTTCATTCTTTTTATTGCGATGTTTAAATTAGTAAATCACGTAGCCTATCGCATGAAGTACCATGTGATCTAAAATCGAGGCTTAAAACAGCTATTTTCTACTAGATCGGGTCAGAGTCGTTCTTAACACCTTGTTTCTAATTGTTGTTGTCAGTTTGATTTTCATTTGCTTTTGGAATTTAATAATTTATTCTCTAGGAAACTAAACAAGTGTACTTTTTTATTAAAACAATTCTGGGAGAAAGAAATTCAGTGGAAATTGATTCTGGAGTTATACGGAAACATAAACTGTGATTCAATTTAGGATATGTTACCACCAGTACAACGGTCTCATCTGACACTATCGCCTCCATATTGGAATTTCATCGAGATTCGAACCTGGATTTTATTAGAACTGTTTATTGATAGGACTTGTATTTTTCAATCTTAGGATTAAATTTTGGATTATATTCACAAACCGTAAGTCCCATTTCCAATTATTACATTGTTTTCTAGGGAAATAAATTATTTTGTTAAAATATACAAAGCTTGTTGGCTTCACTCTTTTCTCTTGTTATTTTTTACGAGCCTACAAGTAACAGTAAAAGTAATTTGAAATTTAACTGAGTCAGTAATGAAGACGGATTTCAAATATGTTGAAAGTGTGAAGAAAGAATATATAGCTATATTTTACAGAATTTGTAAATCTAGTCAAAATCAGTAT
>JAECUM010013295.1:0-59722 GCA_016617855.1 Megalonaias nervosa | reverse complement strand
TATATATATATATATATATATATACATATATGTTGTTGTGTTGGTCCAACTTTTCACCCCTATTTCCCAAACCTGCAACAGATCATACGCGAGCATTGGCACCATATTGAATAGTCTGAACGTTTACAATGATAGTTTTGTTAAATTGACGGAAGAAAACTAACTGTCAAACATGATCTATAAACATTTGCTCAGTCATAGGTCTTTATTGATCACTTTTGCACTCCCAAATAAGGTAGGGTATCTTGTTTATTATAATCAGCATTTCTTGTCGCCTTCTTCATCATGGTCATTGCCAATTCTTCCTTTTCCTTGTTATCATAATTAATTAATTTTATTTTTATAATAATTATTAGCGTGACGTGTGAACAGATATGTGTGAATATTATCGTCAAAGGAGGTATTTACTGACTTTTTTATTTTGTCCATCATACATATCTAAATAAAAATTGTATTGTTTGTGACGCATGAAATTAAAATAGCATTCTTTGGTTCATTAGTTTACTTGTTCTAGTTAGTTCTTTTCACTAATGCATCTCTTGCATCATGACAGAACAGAACTTGGTAATGTGATTGCGAAGTTTTGTTTCGTAAAGGTTTGAATGTCTTCGTCCATATAGCCATTGTAGCAATTATGTGCAGTGTAATTCGGTTTCAAAGGATTGTATGAAAACAAGGCGTGTAATATATTCAGCTGGCAATTAAAGCATACTATGTGTGTTAGAATATCATGACTTAAACGTTCAGCTCGCATTATATCTGAAGTTTATTTTTTATTACATTTCACTCTAAAACAAATTAAATGAGAGCACAATGTTAGCACTCCACTTAGAAATAGGAAATATTTATACAAGGAATATAAGATTGTAACAATAATTTCTTACGATAATGAAGTTGTTTCTGCACATTTGCATTCCCTTGAAATATTGATTACTGTTTTTTACCTTTATGTTCACTAATTCTTTGTGATTAAAATATTTTACTTGATATGGCGCTGAAGTGTATAGTTTACTGTTTGATTACCTATTTCAGACTTCAATAAATGCGACAGTATTCCATGTCAAAATGGTGGCACTTGCACGAATACACTTGGGTCTTATTCCTGCAATTGTCCAACTGGTTGGACCGGAAAGAACTGTTCAGATGGTAAAAATATAGCAGAAACATAACTAGATATGATTCTAGAAATCTGACAATTGAATGATTTTTGTTATTCTTTGTAGTTTTATACAGTTCGTTTTGGGTGGAAATTTTCAGACTGGTGTATAGGTTACGAGAAGCTTTTTATTGTTGTTCTCGGTTTTATCTTCATTTCCACAGCCAGACACTACACAAGTTTAGCACACATAACTTGCATTTGATAGCTGTATAGATATTAAATAAAACGATTTATATTTTAAGAACGATGCAAACGATTTATCTTATTTTCTTTTCATCTGGCATAAATGTCAAAAGAACCTACTTTTTGACATTATTTGATCGCAACTCATTTATTACTAATCTCAACGCTATAAATCGCTCGGTTATATTTAATTTATTTCTCATTTGGTAATTGTGTCTCGAGGTAGGAATCTAGGTATTCAGCGCACCTACTTGGAACATTGTCTCGGATCCCGGATCAGATTGCGGGAGGGGATATATAGAGCAGCAGTGAGCAGCAGCAGTATATATATATATATATATAAGGTATATATATATATATATATTGGAGTATATATATATATATATATATATATATATATATATATATATCCCACAAGCCTTGAATCAAATGTATACGAGACCTATGCAGTGTTTCTTCTGCAAACTTCCCCGTGGAATATACTTCAGGATACTCCTGACATGTTTTGTTATGGATTGTTTTCTTTTTTCTTTTGGGTTATTGGAGGTGGGGGAATTTTTCTTTTATCTTTAACTTTAAAATGCGGCAATGTGGGATGCTATTTTTCAGGTGATGATTCTTTTTTGTAGAACTAGTTTGGCAGTTTTCTTCATTTCGTTTTCATTCTAGCAGAGATTGTTGAAATCTCGTATATGTATGTGTCTCTTTGAGGTTATGTTGTGGTCGTTATTTCCTCGATTTTGGATCCATTGCGGCATGCAGTTATAAAACCACAATTCGGATATTGTGCAGAAATTTAGAGAAATATAAATTATTATCAATTACTATCAAATGCTGATTATAAAGCAACATATGCAAAACTTCTTTGTCATACGGTTAACACCTATGCAGGTTGTAGAATAATGTTTATTGGATCACATATATGTCGACAAATTGTGCAAAGTTTTATAGTGATGGAATATTAGAGTCAGTATAGAATGTAGGTGTTTGTATCTTGAAGTCAAGGAAATGGAAAACTTTTATTTTACTTTCCTTAAAGGCATTGATACAATATTAAGAACATAGTTTTTGTTAATCAAATACGCTCATCCTATGTTTTCTCTGAAAGTTGTCAGTTTTCGTTACATAGATAAGATACGTACCATCATGAAGCTTGCTGCAGAAACGTAACTCCCCCTCCCGGAACAATTAAACAACATATAAATTAAATTTTCTACTTAACGAGAGCCTTAGATGTTGGTTTGGTCCCAAGATGCAATACCTATATTCTTGGAATATCATTTTCTGTAACTTGGGTATGATAGATTGTTGAAGTTTTGAAAATAACTCTAAGAAAACTATTATTTTCACATATGCATTGCATTTAAGATATTAATTAAGGTGAATATAACCTCTTGTGAACATCGAGAGTGCACAAATACGGCTGGTTCATACTCATGCGACTGCCAAAAAGGTTGGCGTGGTAAAAGGTGCACGGATTGTATGAAATGCCTCAGATATATGCGTCCAATCATATTCTTCTTCTTCAACCTCCTCCTCCTCCACCCAAATAATCTTTCTTCTTCAATATGGTCGTTGTAATCACAACCATACCATCATCTTTTTTCATCCTCGGGCTCCTTCTTTGTCTTCATAATCTATTTCGTCTTCATCAGTTTTCATCAACAACAGCTTCCTCCTCCTCGACCTCACTTTCTTCAGCGTCATTGTCATCATTATTAGAATCATAATCTAGTTAGAACACCTTAGTAAAAGCTATTTAGCACTGCAGATAATACACTCCATTCATATGGTAAAATGGAAGAATTATTAATTATACCAACCGTCCCGGTTTCTTCTACAATCATCTCGACTTCTATTTCGTTTGTACTGACGTCATCTGTAAGATTTTCGAAACAATAGTCCTACTTAAATGAACCGTTCATATGGTTTATCTCTGCAAGTACGGTTACAATGTATAACGTGGCTGCATGCACGAAATCAATCAAATGAAATTCCACCCCTTGCAATACAATACAATGAAATCATCCACATGTAAATTCTAAAAGTGCAGATATTAGACATAGTTCGTGGCTATCTAATGCTATACGTGCAACATGAAACAAAATATTTGCTTCACAAAAAAGTTTTAAGTTATTTCGTTCAATACGTTTTTCATAAAACCACCCTTTAAAAGTGAGCGATAATCAGTACAACTCTACATTGATAACTACATTAAATATATAAATAACGATGAATAAAAGATTTACCCCAAGGCCAATCATACGAATCTGTTTAGTTCTACCTAAGAATTGCAGATTTACGCTGCATCATAATTTGCATGTATTGCAATGTCAGAAGTGATGGAAATTTTTCATTTTCCAGTTCGACTTGAGTTGATACTGTCTCTACTCTTGCTGCTACTTGCGTTTCTAGCTCTATTAATCATCGCTTTGATTGTGAGAAGAAGGAAGAAAAGGTAACAACTTCTTATTTGTACTATAGGTACGCCTTTTACAATGATCCGTCAGGAAACATTATATGTAAACATATTCAAGTTGTTTTGTGTGAATTTATATCCACTAATAATCATAACATAAAATAGAATGTTGGTAAATGCAATTAGATACGAAAAGATCTGAATTTCTGATATATCTTGATGAATCTAAATCAATATAAGTAAAGTATTTTGCTAACAAATAGTTATGTAAATGTCATGAATAGGTATTTTTGTAATTCTGCTATGTACCATCGTCTTTAGATAGGATGATGCAAAATTTATAAAACATGATGTACACGTTTGGATTATGTATCTTGCAGGACAAAACAAATTATATATTTCTGTTTGTGTTACCTTATTTAACTCTGCATAACGTTTGGGGTTAACGAATCTGTGACCACTACCTCCTATTTTGTGTTGGGCAAATAGTCAAGGTTTGGAAGTGCTGCTTTATATTATAACCAATGGTTAATAATAAATAATAATAATAAAGACTTTATTTAGAGAAGGTAACTCAGTTAGTTACAGAACTAATCTACCTTGAGGCCTTCTATCTGTTCTGTACAATATATACAGTATATACAACATGATGTGAAGAATCTGGCTTGACACTAAATAATTAAGTGACTTTAAAAGTCAAAGTATCAAGCCTGGAACACATGCACAGGCATCTGTGAATACATAAACATATATAAAATATCATCCTGCATTGAAAAATTCAACTGTCAAAATGATGCAAAATTACAGAAAAGCAGGTGGTATTTGTTGTACTAGAACTGTTCAATTTTCTAAAGATTTCATCCATTTGAGACACTGATTATGAAAAGAAGAAATACTAGGAGCCTGCCTTGTGTCACTGGGAATGTTGTTCCATACCAGTGGACCAGTATATTGAAAACCTTTTTAAACAATTCCTTCTTTGGCCTTGGTATAATGTAATTTTTACTTCTCATGGACCTTAAATTTGGAGTACCATCAGTATCTCTTTGGTGAAAGATATTGCTTAGATAGACAGGAATGGCTTTTCTGGATACATTATACATCAGTTTCGCCTTTCTAAGTAATATTCTTTCATGTATTGTTTAAACATTTATATTATTCATTACATCCTGGAAATTGTCTATACATTGATCTAGAATTAAATGGCAAGCCTTCTTTTGGAGTCTTAAAAGTGTTGCTATGTTTGAATTAGAGGTATTATCCCAAATTACATTACAATAGTCCAGATATGGCCGAATATAACTTTTATAAAAGATGACCCTATACTGAAGAGGAATGTATGTTTTGATTTTCCTCAGTAGCCAAAGATAGGTATTAACATTTCTTGAAACGTGTTTAATATGTATAGACCAAGTAAGATTGTTATCTACGAATACACCAAGAATTTTATCCTGAGAGGTCATATTAAAGCTCACATTGTCAAATAGAACCTGGAGTTTGTCGCTATCTAGCCTTGCTCGTTTTTGTTGCGTTGTAACTAGTAGGGTTTCGTTTTTTTTTTCTGTATTTATGATCATACTGTTTTCCTTGAACCATTCTTGAAGTCTGTTGAGAGCATCTTGTAAGTTATTTTCGAGTACTGTTTTGGTTTTACCCGTCTCAGACAGTGTAGTATCATCTGCATAGACGTCATTGGAGGAAATTGAAGTTCCAATCTTAAGAGGTAAGTCGTTGATAAATAGAATGAATAACAGAGGTCCAAGGATAGATCCCTGTGGTATTCCGCAATTAATATTTTTACTTTCAGAAAGTTGACTATTTAAAGATACTTTTTGCACTCTATCGTTTAAGTAAGAAGTAAACCAGTTTAGGGAGTTTTCACTGCATTGATAGACTTTTAGTTTTTCAAGCAACATTTCATGGTCTACAAGATCAAAAGCTTTACGAAAATCAACCATAACAGTGCCTACCATTTCTCCATGATCTGATGCTTTTAGCAATTTATCAATCAAAGATACAAGTGCAGTTTCACAAGAGTGATTCTGTCGAAAGCCAGACTAATTATCATGAATAAGATCATAAGTGTTCAAATAGTTGAGAAAAAAATCATGTACATGTTTTTCTAGTAATTTGTTCCTGCTTTGTGCAATGGTGTAACCTTGGCAGTTTTCCATGTTTGTGGAAATTTATTAGACCTAATACTTTCATTGCAAATGAAAACTATACTCTCTACAATTGCAGGTGCAGCTACCTTTAGTAGCCTTGGTCCAATCATATCAAGTCCTGTAGCTTTTCAGTCATCCATTTTTAAAATATATTTCAACACAAATTCTGGACTCATTTCAGGAATTTCAAACTTTATATTGTTTGGTAGTTTTTTTTAGCACAAACATGCTTGAGTTCCAGATGATCAGATGAAGTTTTGGGTTTCATTAAGTTTTTCAGCAATTTGAACAAAAAAGTCGTTAAAAATATTTGAGATGTCAGTTGGATTGTCGTTAAAAATGCCCTATTGATTGAGGGATAAAATTTCAGCTTTACTCTTACACTACTCAAAAAGTTCTAGATCAGTCCCTTCACTGGCATTGTTCTCTCCAATATAGAGGACTATTTTAGTAAGCTTGGAGAGATCATATATTTTTATATCTTACAGTATTGTCTGTATTTTGGCACCTGAAATGGCATGCTTTCTAACACAGTGCATCAGCCCTCTGTTGTTAATTCCATGTAAAATGGAACTACCATTAAGGAGGATGTTATCTCTGCTGGTAAAAGGCAAAGTATTATGTTTACTTGGTGATAATGTAGCTAGTCTGTATTTTGCTTTATTACTCTTAACTTTATCAGTTATTGATGAGTCAGTGGCAGAGTTGGAAAACTGCATTGGGTTTTCTTTTGGTAATACTTCAGGTGTCTGTATTACTTATGCATAGAGTAATAGGTTTAGGACCAATGTTTTGTGAATGTCTGCTGATAGTCAAAGAGTTCTGTCTTTGGGCAGCTAATTTAACCTTCTCATTTATTAGCTTGTCAATCTGTTTTTGGATCTTGCCCACTTGCTTCTGGAGTGTTTGTATAACAGTCAGCAGCAGGTCAGTATTACACATACATGGAGAGTGCTGTCTATGATCTCTAGTAGGGCCTTCTGTAGGTGGCATTGGGGTCATAGTCGTTGGAGTGCTATTCATTGCAGGAACCCTAGAAAGTGAGTCAGCTCTCCCTTCAGATAATTCTTGGTTTCTATGACTACAACTCTCATTTGAGTGCACTATATCTGATAAACATGTGGAATTGAAACTATCCTCACTCATAGGGGATTCTAAAAAAAGAACATTAGCCATTCTGAAGAAGTTCTTATCTTTAAATTTCATTGACCCTAAACCCCTAACTTTTATTAGACTTTTAGCACAATTAAAACTAAGTACACATTTTAGTCCATCAGCATGTGTTGTAATAGTAAACTTGGACTGGGATGAATCAAAAGTGAATTCCTTTTTAATTTGTTCCAGGAACTGATGGAAGAATCCAGTTGTCAAAAATGTTATTGTGAAATTGGATGAATTTAAATGTTTCACATTGTAGATGAATCCTTCTAAATAGTCCTTAACAGGAAGGTCTTGCTCTACATCAGAGAATCCTTCAAATGAAAATTTTCTGAGTCAGAAAAGTGTGAGAAATTTGACATTGATGTGATAGACGAATCCATGATGAAAAATATTCATTATAAAGTTTTTCTCTTAGTATATATTTCAATATTATTATGATATGTATTAACTGTAGTAGTCAAATGCAGAGTACAGTGATGGCAAGTGATGAAAAGCAGTTGAGTTGATCATTGAGTGTTAGCAGCCATCTTAATGAATGCATCCTGTTTGAAAATCCACAGCAGAAAAATTATTTTGTCCTATCTCTGCACACACACATCTAGAACATTATTAAAAAATATCACAAGTAATCCATGGTCACAGTATTAACATTTATGACTTGGGTATTTTCCTGTGGACTAAGTATTTTCTCCATAAAACTGATTAAATACATGGAGCATGCAGAAGCACTGTCTGCAAGGCAGCTCATGACCCTCAATTTTAAATTTGAAAACATAAAACTTCAGACCATTTTGTTATGTATATGTAATTAAATTGTTTGTTAGTTTTAAATTCTTTTAATATTTTTATTTTATTCCATTACATGTTATTGTAATGATAATTTGTCTACTGGATTTAATTTGTTTTAGAAATTTAATTCAGTTTTGTTTGACCTGATAAACAAGCAGTAGTTGAAACATTGTATCTTTTGCTGACGTTCACACAGGACCAGTAAGGCAGTTCTATGTAAACAACTTCTTTTTTTATTTTTATTTTCCCAGAGTTTAAAAAATCATTGATTTTAGCTGAGGCTATACCAGAGTACGTGACAACTGGCATGTAAAAAAACATTCTCCGACGTTCGAGAAGGTGACCACGTGACCCCATCCGGGAATCTGTTTTGCGTTTTAGATAGGCTTAATACTCATGTTATGATAAGAGTCAAACCAGTTGTGCGTTAAACCCTTGAAGCTCAAAGGTGTTTTGTTGTGACCAGTTTGAGTTTAATTTTTCTATTTTTCGGAATTAGTAATTCATTTCTCTGGAAAAGATACATATCAGTGCTCCTTTACAGAATTCTTGGACAAAGACATTTATTGAAATTATTCGGAATTCAAAAACTGGAATATTATTATTTGTGATTCAACAAGGAACTGTTGAAACGGCAACACTTTGAAGGTTATCGAAGACGTCATCGCCTTCCATCTTGGAATTTCATCGGGATTCGAACTGTGATTCATTCAGGACGTTTTATTGATAGGACTTTTATATTTTTTAATTCTTGGATTCATTTTTGGATTTGATTCGTAAACCGTAAGTCCTTTTTCTCATTTTTATTTTATTTTTCTATTGAAATAAATTGTTTGTTAAATTTTACAAAGCTTGTTGGCTTCACTCTTTTCTTGTTACTTTTGTACGAGCCTAGACACGTAACAATTTACACTACTGCCTACTACACACGGTACAACTTAGAAACAGTTTACACATTAGTGACTAATGGTGTAATACACACGGTACAATATATAGACGGTTTACATTACTGAGAAATAGTCTAATACTCACGGTACCATATCTAGACGGTTTACATTACTGAGAAATGGTGTAATACACACGGTACAATATCTAGACGGTTTACATTACTGACAAGTGGTGTAATACACACGGTACGATTTCGAGACGATGTACATTAATTAGTAATGGTGTAACACACACTGTACATCTTCGAAACGGCTTATATTTGTGACTAATGGTCTCGTACACACGGTACAACTTCGTCCATGCAGCATTCGTCACTAAACTTTCTTTTACTTTGTATACGGGCACTCAGCTCTTGCATTTCATAAAATGCATTGTTTTCATTTTATGATAGGGCTAACAAAGTAAACGATTCTACAACGACTCTTAACAGCGAAACACCGTCTGAATTCAATGGTATGCATGGTTCTATATTTTGTTCTGACTTGGATTATGAATTAAAGCATTAAGTTCTAGTAAACAGTATTTTATGAGGCTCAAATAGGAACATAAAGTAGTCTCTACCGAGGAATAAAGTAGTGTATCATGAAATAAAAAATTTATTTTAAACTGACTTTGCTGAATGGAAAACCCTTGACTTTAGAATTTAGTTAATGACATCGCCGGGGAAAGTATAAACCTTATATGTATGTTTACTCATTTGTCGACTCTGGAGATGCATATTTTTTAGAGCCATTCTAGATTTAGAATTTTATGTTTTTAATCGATAAGAAAAATAAAGACCATATTTAAGAAAGTGCAGATAATATGTAGAAAAAGCACAACAGATAGACACTAATATCAGGTCAGGGGAGAGTGGTAGGGTCTGGAATTGTAAGAACCATTTAAACAGCCCTACAACATTTTGCACTTTTCTGTTCATTTTGACGTAAGTCATAAAACGCGAATGTTACTTTCAGTGAGTGTATGGAAGCATGGATCTTTGGGAGCATCGCGTCCAGCCCCGGCCCCAAGCTCGATCTTCAACAAGTTGTTGAGACCAGAATACCAATAATATAAGAATGCTAGGATTCCAAACGGAATATAACGGTGGGAATTTGGCACTCTGAAATGAGATGATGCAGCCTAGTATATCAATTTGTGACGCATTGTCAGTGTGTTTATCGTCTTTTAAAATAGAAAGATGTCTTTGAATTATATTCAAGTTTTCTTTTTTTTAAATATTAATATGATTTATAGCTTTCTAACCAGATGAGTAAACCAAAATTGTGTACTCTGTAATTGTTCTGATGTATGCTAAAAATGCATGTAAAGCAGACACTCGCAACCACCCTGTAGTGGCACATGTGATAAGAAGAGTGTCTGGTTATCCGTACAAATAACTAATTTTTCTTATCTGATATAAACTATATTAATAATAAAATATGTTATGTGAGTGTGCATGTTGAAGCATCAGGCTACAAGATAAGAATGTTCTACAGAAAAATAACATTTTATGTTCCATGTAGGAAACGGCACCGCTAAGCTATCAACTTATAAAATTCAATTAGCTTGTGCCTCAAATTTCCCCTAGTTTAGAGAGAACAAAGACAATGTATTGTTTTCACAAAATGACTTAAAATAATATTGATGGCAGTTTGAAACTTCCAGCTACGGCATCTTTCCTTCAACGACCGCGACAGATGTGCGAAAATGGAAGTTTGGAGGGTAGATTCTCGACATTTCAAAACTTGGTTACGTGTTTATAATTATTGTACACTGTATATTTATGTAATATATTAGGTCATGAATTTGTAGAGATACATACATTTTAAATAAACCGGTTTCAATTAATTGATTATTGTATTGGTTTGCTTTCTTCTCATCTGTGAAATTAAATATGTCTTTGCAATATTATTTAACGAAACTTTAATGAAAAAGTCACACATAATTCGTGCTCTGGTGACATTTGTTATTAAAAGTAGAGACTCTTCTCAAAGTGTTCAATTCTTATGAAATTTGTTAAACAAGTTGAATACATTATCTCTTGGCGAGAGAAATATTCAACACTTAAATATATTATATAAATATGACATGAAAACAGATTTTTAAGAATTTATTTATAACATGATTTTATAAGCCGTTTTGAAAAATTACATTTATTTAAACTAGGTATTTAGGCACACACGAATAAGATTACACGCATACCATTATGTTGCGTCATGACGTATGTATCATGTGGAATGTAATGGTGTAAGTATTAGGATAGAATTTTTGAGCAAAAATAATAACACTGAAATTGTGTCTAAATTGTATTAAAACTAATTTTTCATTGGATTAATTTTTCATTAAATTATATTGGAGATAATTTTCACTAAAATATATGGAGATTAACTTTATTTACTAGAACTATATTCTATTTTGATAAAGATTGCTCCCTTTACAAACAAGTACAAATCTTCTCTCCTGTATTATATGTGTATGCTAACTCAGCAAATAACACTTAGTAGTAAAAAATTCTTAACGTTCTGTCTGACTTAGTAAGCTAGGGTTCAACCAATACAATGCTGATTAGGCAGATAGAACACATTCGATTCCATCAAGATGGACTGGAAGCAGACGGAACACATTCGCTTCTGTCAGGATAGACTGGAGCTCTTTCTGGTTTGGGACAGGTGCACGCCGTGCCGGCATGATACTGACATGATACATTTGGTACTCAATGGCCAGGGGTATCTTGAACCAGTATAAATAATGCGCCGAGCCGCTTGTATCTTCAGTCGTTAGTCCCAGAATTAGAGACTCCGTCTATCTCTTACAGGTGAGAATCGTTTGTGTTCGTAAATTTCTTAATAAATAAGTACCTTTAAAAGTTAAAGATTTCTGTGGTAACTTTCGTAGTTTGCAATATTCTTGTGAGTTCTCTTTTTATTTTAATATTATAATGTAATGGAATGTTTAATTGTTTTTAAGAATTTATATTCATTTGTATTTGTATTATGGTGAAAAGATGAATTCGCTACCAACTTCATGCTAAGATTTAATTTGGGAATAAATATTCTTTAAATAATAAAGAATAATGTTTAGCAATCTATTTCAAATCGGTATCCTAATTTAAATTTGGTAAAATATATTTCTTGAAATTGATTGTTGCATTAATCGCAACTATTGAAGTTTATGCTCTTTGAATTCAAGCGATATCTAATTATTTGTATTATATTCTAAAATGCAGAAATTACACAAACGTATGAAGTTGGTAAGATCGCAGAAAAAGTATTCAATATGTATTTTATGTATTTTCAATATAAAGGTTTTATAGGTTGTATCTCTAGAATGTAGCTTTATATATCTATCTATATCAATAAAGTTCGTTAGTCCCAGAATCAGAGAAGTCCGTCTATCTCTTACAGCATCCCGTACCTCTTGCATTGCCAGAGTTTCCCCAAGATGTAGCCGTATCTACACCGTTATGCGTGACACCTGATCTTTAAGAGGGCCGAACTCCTTTCTCTCTCTCTCTCTGATCATGAGCCAAGGCCTCTCTTAAAGATTCTAGTATTTCCTTCTCATAACAGGGAATGAGAAGAAGGTTATGATATGATATAATGACAACAAACTTTTCATAATATAAGTTATGGATCAATACTAAAAGTCATATCAAATACTTGATTTGATGACTGAATTGTGTTTGAAGATTACGTTAAGAACCATCTGTGTATGATGTCCACTTTTGCTTTTCACAATGTGCCTTATGTCGTCAAATTTCAGCCATGATGTTATAAATAACAATCATAACAATCAGTTTTAACTATAAAATTAACCAACTGCTTCATAGATAGCACCATACCTGCTTTGGCACATAACACCACGCAATGACTTTTTGATTATCTACGACTTACACAGATTTCTGGAGATTTTTACAAAAAGAAATCCAAACGGTTGCCTATATAATGTTGTTCAACGACACCAATGCATGCACATACATTTCAGCCTAATAACTGTAATATCCTTCAAAACAAGTACATCGTGGAAAAGTACCAATGGAGGATGCGAGTGATATAACAGGAAACAGAGTTGTTATTGTGTTTCCATCCTAGAAATCAGACGAAAATGAACATTTTCCCCTTCTTTCAGTCTTATAATTTACACACAATTAAGGCCACAATTCTGCAAAATGCTATATCTAGCCTGCATCCCTGGTACACAATTAAAAATGTAATACAATTTACGGTTTGGCTGATGCTAACTAAGATGATAAAGGCGAATACACCCATAAAATTTATGATCATACTCGCATTAATCCAAAGCAAAAGCAAATATTCAAAAGAGCATAAGAAGTACATATGCGTATCTGCAAGCTATTTGTAAGAGAGCAGCGGTTGCACAGTTCATACAAATTTGAACATAAAATGAAAGGGTCGTGGATTCTATATCTGTCATCGTGTGTCCCAAGGAAATGCACCTAGCTCCCATTTTCCCATCAGTTTAAGATCTCGGATCTGGGTTTTCAAACGCTATATACAGTTTATATATATTGGACTCCATATTTAGAGGAAATGTGTCTCGACTTTGATTTATTTGAAGTCTTACAGAGAAGTCTGCTTTTATTTACCTTTTATACAGGTAAAGAAAATAAAATAAAGATTTGTGCAATATTAATGTGCACTTCTATCTTTGTGCGTTTTACATTTTTCAACCTTTATTGGTAGCTTCATAGTTGCATATGATATAAACCAACAAATGTATTTATTTCAAACCTGGCTTAGTTAGTAACTAACTTTATAAGGAAAAAATCGCTATCTGGTCCGTGATCTGGAGGACGTTGCCGATGCATACTTTAGATGTTTGAACCTCGCGAGTTTTAAGAATCAAGCGTTCATGGAATGGGCTTGGTATGAATCTCAAGAGGGTATTCATTAAAGGAACAACCTTGCAAGTACCATTCGTTTCACCGATTCACTTCCGACGAGTGGGAAAATGCACATATGTTAATTTTTGTGGAGTTTATTTTTGTTGCATTTGGCTTGAAATGGATTATGGTGCATCCTTGAAACAAACCTTTATCGAGACTTTAGACTCTCTCTCTCTCTCTCTCTCTCTCTCTCTCTCTCTCTCTCTCTCTCTCTCTCTCTCGTGCTTATAAAGGCTGAGAAACAGGATATAACGGGTATGTATGTATGTATGTATGTATGTATGTATGTATGCATGTACAATTCATGGACTTCAAAGACTTTTCCACAGAGAAAATCGACGGGTAGACTTACTTCTCGACCAAGCATGATTTGATTTGGCGAGAATTTCGTTCAGTCATGAGCAGCGTCACTATGGTATGACATGAGTGCCAGTGGCACAATATCACCCCAGTTCTTCTGATCTTCGGACACTAGAGTAGCTAGAATATTTTCTATAGTCTGATTAGTACATTCTACCATTCCATCTGACTGTGGGTGACGAGCCGTATTCGCGATTTATCTAGGACAAAAAGATTATACATCTCCCTGAACAAATTTGTCTCAAAGTTCCTTCCTTGATCCGTATGAATCTCCGTATAGGACTCGGGCCATCACACGTTCAAAAATAGGCGAATTACAAAGGTCAAATGGCATGAGCTTGAACTGAAAGAGACCATGGTCTGTGAGAAATGCCTTCTAAGATCTATCTTTAATGTCCATGGCTCCCTGTTTAATATCCATTTCGACCCTTGAAGAGCAGCCTGTTTGCCGTTTATCTTGGAAAGAGTCCGTTTTGTAACTTCATTTAGTTTTCTGTAATCAATACAAAGCCTCGTCGATCCATCTTTCATTTAAACAAGAACAATCGCCGATATCCACGGACCATCGGATGGTTCAATCACATCCTGTTTCAACATTTTTTTCAATAGGGTCTTTCACTTCTCCACACTGTAAAAGAGGTAACCGTCGAGAACAGTTGCGAATGGGTGTTACGTTGTATATATATATATATATATATATATATATATATATATATATATATATATATATATATATATATATATAATAGATTTAATACAATTAAGCTTCCGACAAATGAACATAAAATTCCCACACCTTAGAAAGTCCTTCATCGCGTGCATATCATATCCAGTTACAGTATACAATGGAAACCAAAGGTGAAGCAAGATCACTATGTACACGCAGCAGCAAAATCGTTGGCGAGCCTAGGATGTAACCTGGAATAAAGCACAAGTTCTCCCTTTCTCACCAGATCTAACATATATTGCGCATATTATACTCCATCTGTCACTGATCTTGCAGATCAAGACGAGGATGACAGATCCGCCCTTTCCAATGACAGGGCAACAAGTCTATTAACACTTATATCGATTATATAGCACTCTTGGTGATCTTGATTGTTTGCACTAAAGTTACACTGGATATTTCTGAACAGTCCGAAGGGCACTCAGCGTAGACAGTGATCGTCGGTGCGCACTGTGCTAAGCATGATTTGTTTCTCCATTTAAGTAAAATATGAAACGCCCAATCGTTTATAATAAACGAGAAAAAGTAAACGAGATCGAGTTACATAAATCGAAGTAAGTGCGAGAGGTCTAGTTGGAGAGGGAAAACTAGAATGCACGAGCTGCAGTAATCGAGTTAGTAGGAACGGAGGAGCAATTGAGAACAAGTTCAATGGGATAAAGAAACTGGTTCTAATTCTATCAGGAAACTCAAGTAGAATATTGCAAAGATAAAAAGCTGGTCTTATACGAAGTATCAGGAAAAATCGAAAACCAAAAAGTTTTGTAAAATTCAACAAATAATATATTTTCCTAAATTACAAACAGAAACTTTCAAAGGAACTTACACTATTGTGAATTCAATCCCAGATAGTCCTAAAAGTTCTCTCACAAGTTCCAAGGTATAGTGTTCGAATGAATTCAAGTTGTTCTACGAATGAGTTCCAATCTTGAATGTGCTGATGTGCCATAGCCTTGGATGAGGTCATGTGCTAACAGTCTTGATTATCGCAACTATATAGTCCAGAATGTCCTTGAATGAATTCACAATGATCCCAAAATAATGATTTATTTCGAAAATAAATAAGCACTTTTTAATTCTAATAAATAATTTAGATAAATAAATCTTCTAAAATTATAACTGAATACAACTAAAATTGATGTGAAGATAGGAATGAGTAATTCTGATGTAGACAACTTTATATACCTCCCCACTTGACCTATGGCGCAATAAATATTTTCTGAACAAATACTCTGTCATCTTAATGGAAACCTATGCCAAACTGTAATTGAGGTCATGTCTGTTTACTTAACTTTCAGCAAGCTACTTGGGAAAGATCAGGTAGACCATGTTATTTTTGCAACGCAAATACCAATCTCCTGATCTTAAATCCAATTAACCATGTTTACATAAAAATGATATTTATCTTAAAATATAATCTAAAATAAGAAAAAATATTTATGCATTATGATGTTTGCAAAATGACTCTTCAAGATGTACATAACACTATACATAAATTTCTGGTATCATTCATGCTTACTGAATCTGATGATTGTCAAATGGTGAGAATAGAATATGTAGATTTATGAATAACCTATATTGCTAATGTTACTTCGATCGAAGGGAAGACAGAGATGGAATTGTAGAACTGTATAGTGTTGCTAATACAAATGCAATATTACAGAATATGAGCTTTAATTCCATGAGTTTCCACACATAATCTTTTTTTTACTTTGCCTTTAACTTACTGTAGTATAATTTTAGTTGTTGATTATATAAAAAGAATTATTAATAATGATGAACAGTGACAGGTTACTACTTGATGAAATATACTTAGCATAAATATATACTCCCTTTAATGTCATTTATCATAACATACTACAATAGTCTGAAAAATAGTTTGTCAATGCTTGCTTGGCATGTGAGGATTTTATGTATCTTGTTTGTCAATGCTTGCTTGGCATGTAAGGATTTTATGTATCTTGTTTGTCAATGCTTACTTGGCATGTAAGGATTTTATGTATCTTGTATCAGGTTTGGAAAATATTAACACAGATGAATTACTCTGTAGAGAATTTACGTTATTAAAGTGTCAGTTTGAAAGTTTAATACTTTCACATATAACATGTAAGATATTCTTGAACATCGGCACTTGATGGAGTTATCTCTCTTGTACAAAGGCACTGTATGGAGTTATCTCTCTTACTCCAAAAGATTGTGGGTTTTTGTCTGGCTGTCACAATGATGTTTCTGGAGATTAGTTTTGTGATTTGCTTCAGCATGATTTCAGTATGCTTATACTTAGGTTCATACTAAAATTGTAGCATCGGCATCTGTGCTATAATAACAACCTAAATATTTTTTCTTTTTTATAACTTTGTTTAATTTTTTCCACCACCACATAAAATACATAGAGAAATTAGTCAATAATACGTGTACTATTTTTCTTATTAGTTTTTTAAAATTTTGTTTCTTATATGGGAACATCAATTGTGATAGATAAATGAATCTTTTAAGTTTTGTTCAACTTTTGAAATTAGTTCCTCATACAGATAATGACGTCAAATTATAGCATGTATCATAACAAACTAAAATAGATGCAGTTAGAAGTTTCAGTATTGTCAAATAGCAGACACAGAAATATACGTGTATATAGGAACCCTGTGGCGTTATCTGGTTTCCTCTACACCATTTTACCTATTTAACTTGTGTTTGTTTCTTTTACCATTCAGTGCCTGGAGATCTAATGTGTGTGTTGTTTTCAGCATAATTTAATATTTTTGTTTTTACTTTGGAAAATTCTATTGCCCAGCTCTTGTCAGGTTCACCAGATATTCTGATATTTTAATGTTTTCATTAGCTAGTTGAGTACTTGATAAGCTATGTATTACCATAAGTGCCCAAAGGCAAGATCAAAGTACAGTGCAGACGGCAGAACTATCCAAGAAAATAAGATTGCCTCATTTTCTTTCAACACCTGTGGTGCATACATTTTTATCGACTATTTTCCTGTGTCCATTTCAAATGTTTTGTCTCGCCTACATATGGAGGACAGGGGAACACAGTATCCCATATCCTTGGAATACTGGGTGGAACAATGCAGTCTAGCTTACTAATCATCTCCTATAGTCTATAGGACCAGTTCTCATACTTTAGCATGTGGGACGACTTTTCAAAGTCTAGCACGTGGGACCAGTCCCCTTAGTCTATGCTGTCGGACCAGTTCCCACTGTTTAGCTTGATGGACAACGTCTCATAGTCTAGACTGTGGGATCAGTTCTGATAAGCTGACTCACATATAACTTTATTTACATATTTACCAGGCCATCGCTTCCCAAATGGCTATGAATAGCTTGATAGAGAGATGCTGATGAAGTCTAATATGTCAGAAAGGTTTGCTTGTAACCTCAAAATAATATCAACCTTATTATGACGTTTTGCAGTATTTTTCATGTCATAAGCCGTAGGGACAACCTAATACCATATTCTACAGTTTGGCATTGAACTCATAATCAAATATATTTGTCTTATATACTTTAGTCAAAATTTTGTTCGGAGAGGGATATAGACAGGCTCACTTCAGACACACAGTGGGTGTTGATGATATACATTTAATATTATTCAGAGAGTTTATATGTAAATTAGTGTTGTGTATGCCTATTTTAGTCAACACTACATGAAAATGTTCAACATTGGTCATTTTGGTGACATGTTCGGTATCTGAAAAATAGGAACAAAATTAAGCGATTTTTGTCTTAAACAAGAAATAACAGTAGTAGAGAAAAAGGAGGTTTCCGAGCCAGAGACCCTATTTTCTCTGACCCAGAGACCCTATTTTTCTCCAAACAAATACAAAGGCGCATTTTTAAACCCAGACCAACCACACCCATCAGGAGAGACAAGTACTTTCACTTTTGAGATTATTTTATTTGTAAAGTTTAGACAAAATTTTACACAACTTCATCACCTATTGTTAGCGTTTCAACCGTGGATATCAGAAATATTTCATGATCATGATGGTAAAGACAGAAGTTTGTTCTGCCGCTTACCAAACGACGACATTCGAATGAATCTTTCATTTCTAGGTTATTAAACCGATTTTTTTTTGTTAATGGAAAATACTTTTGACCTATCAAAATCAATGGTAAGTTTAGTATATTTTTATTGACTGATTGGATCATGAAAGTTATCAAATACTGCTGACAATTCCTGGCTTAATTTCTCAAGATGATTGAAATACTCGCTGTTGCCACATCTGATAAGTGAAAGTTTTAGCTGAAACATATTCCTGAAGTTTCATTGTTAATTTCAACAGTTACCGCTCCGGTGGCCTAGTGGTTAGAGCGTCCGCCTCGGATGCGGGAGGTCGTGGGTTCGATCCCCGGTCGAGTCATACCAAAGACTTACAAAAATGGTACTAACGGCTGCCTCGCTTGGCGCTCAGCATTAAGAGGTTAGTGTTAGGACTGGTCGGCCTGGTGTCAGAATAATGTGACTGGGTGGGACATCATGCTACATGTCTGCGGCATGATGCCCCAGTGCTAGACATCACTATAAACTGCCACACTGCAGACATCGTAGCGATATGACTGAAAAATTGTTAAAAGCTACGTTAAAAATCATAATCACATAATCAATTTCAACAGTTAAATGTTTACCATCTGTCATTAGATATTTGATCTTGCTATTGTTGCTATTTGTTACTGTCATATTTTCAAACATTATTTTTATGTTTTAGATAAAATTTCATACCCTAGTCGGAAAAGATAATGTCAAGTATAGATTTGTCGTCAACGACATTTTCAGATGAAAAGATAATATCAAGTATAGATTTATCGTTAACGACTTCGTCGTCGAGACGTCAATAACCAAGTGCAAACATATCTATTCCGTTTTCGCAATAACGTTTGTCATCAAAATTACTTAATCCCCGTTTGATAATAACATCTGTTTCAAGTTTATGATGATTTGTTCGAATAGCCATTGCTTTTATAAAACTAACACCTCCATGAAGCGCATATTTATAATTATCAAACCCAATAATATTTTTAACAAAATCACGTGGGAAACCTTTTGCTTTTTTTATTTTATTATTGTCTAGCAACACGGCGTACATTTTACTACGCAATCCAATAAAATATTTGATAATGAGCGAATTTATTTCATTCTTAAATTCACCAATAACCTTTTTATTTGTATCAACATGAAATTTACTATCGGGAGGATAATCGGAAAGATCAAACAGATGTCGGTTATCAAAGATATCCTGATAGACGTCCTCACATTCGATTTCATAAACAAGCGAGTCAGTATCGGTAAACAATAATTTGTTAACGGCCACTGCTTCTTAACAAAATTATAATGAAAGTCGTACATGAGCCATTTTGATAAATCTAACACAGAAGCCCCAATATAAATCGGCTTATTTAGTTTCAAATTTGTTTTTCTTCGCTGTATCGCGACAAGATTTTCATTAAAAATTTTTATGCTGACAAAATCATCGTGTGACACAAGTTTTGTTTCGGCGGTTGATATCATTAACTAGCTCGATGTTTACTTGCTTTCTAATATTTTCCCTCGTTTTTCCAAAGACAAAGTTATTCATAAGCTTAAAGAAGTTTTCTCGAAATCAGTTTTCGCCACGGCTCTTCTCGAAGTGTTTGAGCTAATATAACCTCTCATCCACGGCGACTGATTGAATTTTAACACACGATGAACTTTCCTCAACACAAGACCAGCATCTACTGCTTGTTTTAAAACTTTGTAATGCTAAACATTATTTCGCTTATCAAACAAATTTGGAACGAGTTTACTTACCACAGAATTTTGTTTCGGTGATGCCATTGCTTGTTGTTTCTCAGATAAGAAACTATAGCCCTATAGCCGATTATCATTGATTCCGCACAAGTGGATAATCGCTGTGTAAATCATGCAACGAAGTAAGATAGTCAAGATCAACTTCTGTCTCCGCTAAAAATTGGTCAGGTGTAATCCAACGAAATCCACCAAACAGCATTGGTTCTGACATTGCATACTCATACAAATTCTTTGCGTAAAGATAAATAATATACTTCGATGGAAGCTCAGGACTGTACTCTTTCATGTATTTGTTGTTTGCTTCCGAATATTTCTTTGTTATCACGCTAATACCACCTCTGATATCTTTTTCGATAAAGTTAAACATGTCAACATCTGTTAGTAATTCTAACTCGATTTTGCTAATCTTTAACAGAGCATCCCACGATAACCCAGGAGCAGAGTAATACCAGCAAGGATCTAGTCCGTAATTGTTATAGCTCACTTTTCGAAAACATTCAAATACATCTGCAAGCAATAATACATCTGTTTTCAAATACAAATCATGATAATCGCCAAATGTCTTGCAATCAAATTTTTTCCAAATATCTTGCGCATATTTATACTCTTCATCAGTTATATTTTCGTTTTTTAGCTGCGAAGAAAATTTATTTTTGTCAGGTAAAGAAATTTCATCAAATTTATTCCGATCATCGAGATACTCGTATGGATATAATCCTTTTTTGCTAACAATCTTGCTTTAGCGCTAAAACAATCTTGCAGGTTATAAAACTCGCTTCAGCCTTTCACCAGCTCATGTAACGATGCTGTCGTAAACTGTAGGCTGTCGATAAAACACTACTTACCAAAAGTAACCGACATATACTTTTCAAAATTATTTGGAATACACTTGATCACATTACTGAATTTTAAACGCGACGTTATTTCAGGATCACCAAAAGCTTCTACGATAATATGACTGTCATATCCTCGGAAATTGTGAAGAACAACTGGAATAAAAACTGGAGCATGAAACTTTAGATTACTCTTGTCGTGAGCCGCTCCACGATATTGTCCGGTCAAATGACAATGATCACGCACTGTTTTGTTATCAGGCGCGGGCGATGCATGTGTTGTGTCAATGGCTTTTTCACAAATAGGACAACTGCTTGAGAAGCCAAACAGCTGGATTAGGCGCGGTGACTCCGTCACTGCGATATATTTTAATCAGGTTGGATAAACTCGGATCAGCACAACAAACTATCTTGTACGCGACTCCACATGGAACACGATTTTGAGTTTTTCTTGTACTTGGTTGGTTAGGATTATTTTCTGCGCCAAGTACAGGCTGAAGTAAGCACTCGAAGTCGGCGTAAATAACGAAAGGAAGTTTTAATTTATGTTTATGGTTGACAAACCGAAGAATTTTTTCTTTTTCCACTGGCAATGTTATTCGTTGTACTTCCGAGCAATACTGTAGATGCTTTCGTAATTTTTCATTGTCGGAGCAACCATGTAAACAACGATAACAGAAGTACTTTTTATATTTTTCATTGCTGTACTGTCTACCAACAAGTCCGTTGAAGTTTTTGATCCATACGTAATGATTTTTATAAAACAGCAAGTTTATTGTAGATTGTGAAGCTGTTTCAGAAATATATCTCGGATAGACGTTTTCATGGTTATCAAGACCAAATACGTTAACAGAAATATTATTTTGGTTTTCAAATTTTGGTATTTGATTTTCTGCAAAGGGAAAGTCATTGCCAGTAAAATTTAATTTTGTAACGCGACTAAAATACTGGTCAACACGATCGGCGTGTTCTTCTGCTGGAAACATCTTAGTTATCAAAGTTTTTGACGTTGATGCAGCACTTTTGTTCATTATTTTCTGCGGCAGGTCAATATATGAACTACCGAGTAATACATTATATTTCATCGTGTGTAATAAAATTTTGGAAATCATCTCAAACTTCCAACCCGAACCTAATTCTGTGAATTCTTCTATCTTTTTCCAGATTTCCTGGTGTATTTTATCAGCTAGCAATGAACGATTAGTTCCAGGCAAAACACGCTTGGATTTTGCGTTAATAAAAGGATCTGCAATTTCCTCGTCAACATCATCTCCAGAAGCATATAATTTTGAGAACAAAACGTGGCACTACACTAGGATTTTCAAATCTTTATATTTTTCAAGTTCACGTTTTATAGTTGGTTCCAGCAGATGAAAAAGATTTATAGAGGTAAAATTTGCCAGAACGATTTGTTTATCAAATCGATAGCTGTTATCAAATCCAGCAAAAAACGGTGGCTATTTTTGTTGGTTCTCCGATAAGGCTCTTTTTTTACGATATCACGTAACTTCAGCATTGCTATATACTATACTTGATCAAATGTCTAATTGAGTGTTCAAAATACGTACAATTAGAGATTAGAATTGCTTATTGTATAATGACAAGCGCAAACGAGCATGAGTATTATTACATACATCCCAACTACAACTTGTACGCGAGAAATATGTTAGGGTCAGTGATACACATGATTATAAGATCAGCGTAAAATCGGAGGGAGATAACAATGGAACGGAAATGATAAGAAAAGATTTCATCTACTCGTTTTTTTGCGGAGACATTCCAGAAGGGCAGCGAGTGTATCATATTAATGGTGCAGTTACCGATGATGACATTACCAAACTTGTCTTTGCAAGATGAATATCAACCACACTCGGTGTTTGATCTTTACAAAGCCTCTGATAGCGGAATTATTCGAAACAGAAAAACAAAAAATTACTTTGAAAAATAAATAACAGTGGATATCTTAGAATAAAAGTTAGAGGAGCTCAAACAGATCTTGTTAATTATTCATCACATAGATTTGTTTATGAAACATTCAATGGACCTATTCCAGATGGTTTAGTAATAGACCATATCAACAGAATCAAGACGGATAATCGTATCGAAAATCTCGAACTTGTAACGTTAAAAGAAAATACAAAATGAGGACTTGGTGGGGTAATAAATTTCAAATGTCCGGCTAAACCTATCGTCGCTGTAAATACTGAAACAAACGAGGAGCTAAAATTTAAATCAATTTCAGCTGCTGCTCGATATTATAAAATATATCCGGCAACAGTTAAGAGAGCCGCTGATGGTGTTAAGAGTTTGGCAAGATCGCCATCAACCTTTGACAAAATAGCAATCTGGTACGACAACTAAACTTCTTGTAAGATTTTTGCAAGTTCTCCTCGACTAATACAGCTGTGACACCTCTATCATATGTTATACGAATTTTTTTATTGTTCTCCAGCTATATCTTTTAGCGCGTACGTTACAGGTATCGTCGCCAGAACTTTATCGACGACAAATACTTCTTCAGTCCAGTTTTGAGTAAATCCTTTCTCAAATACTTTTTTGTCAGAGAAATTCGAACTCGATCTCCGATCTTAAATTTATGTCGCCGATACATATTTGCTAGTATCGGATTTTTGATTGCGTCGTTTGGTGACATTTTGATACTTTTATGTTTCGTGCTGTTATAGTCGGATACTATCTGCGGAAGATCATCAATATATCTGTTTGTATTTTAAGCTGTCAGATGTTTGTGGATCCGCTCGTTCAGCGTACCATTAAATCGTTCAACAATAACACATTTTCCTTCGTTTCCTGTAACATTTTTTTAATGTTATTTTGCTCCAAAAACTGTTCAAATTTTTTATTAAAAATCTCTACTCCGTGGTCAGTCCAAATTTTGTTTGGTCGCCTTTCAGTGCTAATGATAATTTGCTTTAATGCATCAGTTATCGATGTTCCTGTCTTATCTGCAATGGGTATACTAAACGCGTATTTACTAAAAAACATCAATAACGTTAAACAAGTATTTCTTATTATCATTAAACTGAGCAAGATTGTACGTATCTACTAAATCTATTGCCCAGATGTCATCAACGGCATTCGCGACAACCTTTCTTTTAGGTTTGTGTAGTTCAGCTGCGATCGACTGCATCGCAAGCTCCTGCTCTCAACCGAGACGGGACTCTCCGAGCGAGTCTTTTCCAAGCCCGAGTTTATATTTTTTGTTCCAAGTAATCCTTGCATTAGCTTTCTGTCAAATCGTTCTCGCGATTTACCGGTTTCATATCATGAAGTTCGTTTAGCATTATCTTATCACAGCCAGGCTTATCTTGTTCGTTGTCCCGATAAAAGATGTCGTGACGCATTGATATCGCATCAACTTGATTATAAGGCTCTTGTCCAGGCAGTGGATTATCGTTTTCGTCCATCTGTTTATCTAGCTGATTATATGGCCAAATGTCTTTATTTCCAGGCAATGTCCAACCTCCTTTCGGTTTTGGTAATTTTACAATAAGTTTGTGAATGTCAATACCGCTTCCGATTACTTGTCGTCGATTGCAAGATTGATAATACGTAACAGTTTTATCTTGTTCGATGCAAAGATCTTTATCGCAATCACAATTGTACTCTTTCATTGTTTTATTATTTTAATCATCGATAAAAATAACTCTGTCTGTTGTCAGTGAAACTATTCCAGATCCCGACGACGAAGTGTCAACGGCGTATTCGCTACTTGTTTGCCTGACATTGCCAGGAATATACTTTTCTTTTTACCACAAATAGCACAGACACTTTTAACATCATTCTGTTATTTTTTGTTTTTTTCTGTTCGCTCGTCCGTGTTAGACGTCTTAGTTTTGCATTTGAGGCAATATGTTGTTGATGACTGCGTCATTTTTTATATTTGATTGTCACACAAAATTGATCGTGACGAGCAAAGCACGTTATCGCGAGCGATTTATTGCTAGGTTATCATTGTTCTTACTGGGGTACCTATCAAATTGTAAAATAAACTTAGAAAATCAGGATCTTTTGACATCTGTCGGACAAACATTATACAGTAATAACCACAAGTGGATGCTCTGATTGGTTGTAGTTGATTAGATGAGTAATTCATTTTTTTAATTTAAAAAAAAATTTTTTTTTAGAAGATCACTTGGAGGAAGTCCAAACGAATCAAAATAATTATCATTGTAAACAGCGACCCAGTGAGTACCAGATCCATCATTGAAGTTTTGTATGTTTGCTACGAACGAACCACCTGCTGGTACAATACCCAGTTCATCTTTAGAATATACTTCATGAAAATCCTTTTTCGACGACAGATTTTAGTTTTTCGAGTATATCAAAATTATTCAACGGCGAGTCCCCGGTAGAGTCATTCCGCGTCCGATCCGTAACAGTTTTGGCATTAGACTGCTGCTAGCCCCGCTAAAAGTGGAGCAAAAGGAATAATTCCTCCTTGTTTTATTTTTTGTTTTGTTGACCTCGGCTTTGCCGACGTTCTCTTTTTTGTGTTTGTTTTTTTTTCGCTGACCGTTTTTTGGTTGGCATTTTATTTTTTATTGTCACATAAAACTATAGTGCACTGACGGAGTCAGCGATGATTTGTTTGATATCGTCTACAGCTATTCCATCGCCAGATACCGCTTTTTTAGTTGCTCCTGATACTGCTCCTGATGCTGCTGCTAGTCCTAGTGTCCCTAGTACAGATATTAATTTTGGTATACTAGTTCTGGCTATCGTTGCAAATGCTGGTCCAAGAAAGCCCGCGTGTTTCGCCTTCGCTGTTATTTGCGCAACAGACAGTTTAAGAACAAATGGTTTACCTCGACTGAGTTTATTGATTTGCTGTTGCGTTAACATTAGTGTGATTCGACAATGTCTCCGGAGATATCTTTAAAGAAACAGAACGGCATTTAGCTACTGCTGTTGATAATTTTTAACTTGACCTTGAGTCAGGTATATTTCTTTAGTTGTGTATTCTGTTTCCATGATATTTTATTTTGTATAATTGTTTTATACTTGTACTGTCATTTTACCTTTTACTGCGTCAATGGTCAAGAATCTGTCGCTGGAAACAAGTGCTTATGCGTAAAATGGAGCTACTGGAACGTCTCCAAGCGGCTAAGTTATTTCTATGTCAGCGGTTGATCCGATAAGTTGTTCGGAATGCTTTGATATATCAAAGTAAAAGATCGGATAAAGCGTGCGAAATTCTTCTATGTTAATCTGTGATCAACTGTCGGCGCCTTGGCATTGTTGTATGGCTTCCATCAAATACATATACGCTCTTGTAAGATTCCCTGTAGCGTCCGCCGCAAAATTACATTCTATTGCTCGTTCTGGGTATTGTTTTGAGTTTATTCCAACGAATATTCTTCTAACGTCTAATTCATAGAATGTAACATTGTTTTGTAGTTGACTAGCGCGTCTATCTTGTTGTTGAAACATAACAAACACTTGTCTTGGTAATTGTTCGCTCGACACTTGAAACACCCATTAATTTCTATCGACTTAGCCATCGATGGAATAACTAGAGGCATCCACAGCGCCAATTTAGTAATCACAAATTGTGCATCCGCTACTCTAACTGCTTGTATTATACAATCATTTTGTTCCGCTTGATCTAAAATAAGAGTGTGTTTTATCCCACGAAACACTTTGTTGTAGTCGCGAGAAAATCCAAATATCGTGCTCAACGGCAACATGACTGTTATTTGGCGTGATCCAGCAGCCAAAAGTCTTCCTTTGGCATAACCATCGTTGTATCTTCTGTTGCGTGTACTAATAACTCCATTAATCAAATTTAACATAGCAACACCATCATCAGCTGTACCTGGCGGTGTTATACCAAGATTATTACATGCTTGTGTCAGCGAGTTTCTCACATCGGCTGAATCTGCTGCTACACCTGGTGGTACTATGCCAAAGTTTGTAGCATTCGTTATAAGAAAATTTCTAACAATCACAATATCTGCAGCAGCGTCAGCACCGTGTAAAATAAAACCTCCTGAAATAAATTCGCCTTAAGCTGGTAAACCATTTCCAGTGTTTTTGAACTACATCATATTTGTTGCGATTGATCTTGAATAATCATCGCTAAATGAGACGATGTTTAGTATTGTACTTGCAACCCTCCCCCCCGCAAATGCATTGAAATATCGTCTACGGTTTGATTTGATAGGTGATATCCTGCATTTCTAAACAAGCTCCAACCGTTATTGACTAGTGCAATTTCTGTACCATCTGCGATGACATTACCAGCTGAAGTTAATATTCGTCCACGAACTTCGAGTACCGCTTTGTGCGGTAATAAAAAACATCTTCGTCTCTGGTATTAAAAGTTTTAATACCAGCTTTATTTGGTTCGTTTGAGTTTTCGCCGAGATACTCGACGTACTTGAATTCTGTTGCTGTATCGTCGGTAACAAATTCTTCGGCAAGATCAAGATAATTTTTAACTGACATTATTTATTTATAATCGCCACACAAAATTGATTGCTCCGCTTACGTCTTCGACGTTAGAAAGCTGCAATTGATGATTCAATCGGTCTTGTTTTTCTTACTAACTTATGTATTACCTCTTCACCGCGCGTTGATAACAATTTCTTCGTAGTAGCTATCATAGCTCGTTTTGTTTCTTCTCTTGGTACAAAATCTGCTATTGCTTGCCTTATTTCTGTCACGGACGCGATCTGTTGTGCAGATTAGCCTTTAATTTTATCAGCAATCTTTTGTCCGACTGCGGTGCCAGCTGCGGATGCGGCGCCTGTCGCAAAAGCTTTTGATGCATCAATCGCAATTGGCGCTACTCTATGTGCGATTCCTAGTATATTCTCGACTAACTTTGTAAATATGTTTCCAAAATATCCACCTACAATTTTCCTTCGATAATTTTTTTTGTTTCATCTTGTTATTCAATACTGCCTTATAAAATTAATTTTGTTCACGCGATCAAGCGCAGGTGTAAGTAATACGTAAAAATTTCGTTGTTAAGATCTAATTGTCGCCCGTACTGATCTGTCAGCGTCATCGTTCTGCTTGTTATCTGATTTTCAAGATTAATCGGATAATATACTATTTGTCGAGGAGTAATTTGCATTAGCGATCCTCGTGAAACATCTGGCGAAAAACTATAGATCGTTTGTCCTTGGCTTTCTTTGGCCGAGTAAGATCCTGTTGCAATAGAGCAGTTGATTAAAATTGTGTTTACGTGTGTTATGTTAACTGGGACTTCTCCATCGTAGGATACAGTTTGTTCTACAGCTGACCCGTATTGTTGATTTTTAAAGCCGAGCACTGATGCAATACTAGTTGCTGGTGAAAAATCGATTATGAAATTGTTTTTTTTTAAACGTGATTCTAGCTCGTAGCATATTATAGTTCGGAGTTGACTCAAAATTGTCTGCGACGCCTCCATTTTGTTATTAATTCTTTAATCGTTTTATTGAGATCCGTTACGTTATACGCTACCTGTGGTATTATAAACGATACCCACGCGCCAGGATTAAATATAAAGTCGTCGTTGACGGTTGCTTTTATATTTGCCATAAAAAGACCATTTATACTCCTTGCTATGTATTGTTCTGCTGTTGAAATAAATTGTTCAGCAATTATTCCGCTGCTAATTCTTGAATGTTTTTCAGAAATTTCATATCGTTTTTAGCTTCACTTATTTCATTATCAACTTTTTCACCAACATTCACCGTTGATCTATCTCATTGATTCAATAAAATGATCATGATCTTTTATTGGCCATTTTCTGATATTATTAAGATCTGATCTAACACCAAAATTTTTAAATGTAAGAATAAATCTCTCATAATCAAAATTGTCTATTGTTTCTTGTCTGGCAGTCCTTCTGGCGTTTAATATTTTTTCTTCAATCGGAACATCTCTGGAAGTAACCTCGTATATTTTTTTGTTCCGTTTTAATCTCAGACTGCTGTTGTAAAATACTTGTTAGTTATCTTCGTAATTAATCAGGACTTGTTGTCACCTCTGCTAGTTTTTGTTGTAAAGAAACAGGATTATTAATCAGTCTATATAAAGCATTGTGTCGTGCGACAGGATCAGCAAAGTCTCTCACAAGCGTCTCGGCAATTTTTTTAGTTTCTTCTTTAGATTTTTCACCTAGCAAACCAAACAAACCTTTTTCCTGTAATTTTTTAAGCTCGTCTTCAGATAACGCAGGTATATCTGGTTGTTTTCTAAGTACAGCCTCGGTTACCGGCTTAAAAAGTTTGGCAGTTTCTTCTTCAGCAAGTTGTCCTCGACATTCTTTTTCCACCTTCTTTTTAAAAGCAGCATGGGATGCAGAAAATTTCTTCAGTAATTCAATTTTTTGATGATAATCCATTGTTAGTTATATGCGCTTTATAAAATTCGCCTCGAGAAATTTATCAATACAACAACGAAACATCTTCGCTGGACCACGCGCTAGCTTATCAAATAAGAAAAAGTTATATTTGTTGTTGGCGGTTTTGCCGCTGGTTGCTTGATGATATAATTGAATAAATTTATCTTTAGTTACATCACCGCATTGTTCGTTTGCGATATTTCTAACATCAACATTGTCTAGTCCTGGAAACGATATAAAACAACCAGTATTTCGTGGCATAAATCTGTCGACGTTATAAAACCCCTGCGCAAGATAAATAGAATTACATTTTTATTACGCGACAAGGAAAAGTAAGATCTAATCTTTTTCATCTCCTCATTGTTTAGCGGGATATCGTCAAATACAATTATTTTATGCTCGGACTAATCAAGTTCACTCACAGGAACTAAATCATCTCGTTGATTGATCAAAATATGTTTTTTCCTGCACCAAGATCATCGCGAAGTTTATCATTGTACTCGCTTAATAATTTGTATTTATCTTGTTGTGGATTTATTGTGTAGATGTACACCCGATCTTAGTTAAAGTTATTATTGAGCAGTAGATTCAATAATAGATTTGTTTTACCAGATCCTGTATGACCAACAAAAAGATAATGACAATCTGGAAGTTCGTTGTTGTGTTTGTGTTTGACTAATCGTTCGGTATCAAAATTTAATATTGGTGTATTTTTCACTGATGACTGCGTCAATGTCATATAATTTTACGTTATATATTTTATGTAAATGAGTTATTACACAAAATTTTGAATAACACTCACAGGATCCATTTCCGCTGACGAACCAACAATAACTGATACATCTACGTTCGTCAAGAAAACCGGTGATGCAATGACAGGTAATTTATTTATGTCACATCAACGAGTACTTGGTTTAGAAGTAGATTATCCACCACCAAAGGTTGATCTTACTCAAGCGGTAAGTTACTCAGAACTAAAAGCGATCGACGATAACAAACTATCATTGACAGGAGGAAATTTAAACGGTAACTTGGATATGTCAGGATAAAAAAATTGTAAATTTGGAGACCGCATATCCATCAGCAAACTTAAATCATGCCCAAGCGGTAAGTTACTTGCAGTTGAAATACATAGATAACATCACTCTTAATAAAACCGGCCGAACGGTTACCGGCAATATTAATATGTGAAGTAAAAATATTCTTGGGTTGGAAACCAGATATCCGCCAGCAAACGTTGATATTACACAAGCGGTGAGTTATGCTCAGCTAAAATCTGTTGACGATAACAAGCTATCTGGTGGATCAATGACCGGCAGTATAAATATGAGAACCAACAAAATAACAACAACATATGTTCCAGTTAACTCATCTGATTTAACAAATAAAGCTTATGTTGATAGTTTATCTAGTGGTGTAAAACAAACAAAAAACAATGTTGGGTATATTCCAACACTTTTTAAGGCATCTGATAATCGAGTTGGGTTTGAGGTAAGCGCATCAACACATTATCCTGGAAATTATCCTCATCACGCTTTCGCTGCTCTGATGGACAAGAATGGACTACAAACGGAGAAACAACAAATACTGGATTAAAGTAAAATATCCGTACGCGGTTGCTATTTGGCAATTTCATTTGTACGCACGATTAAACACGGATTTCAGTCGTAATTTTAGTTGGGCGTTAGAAGGATCAAACGATGAAGTAACGTATAGTGAATTATACACCACGAAATAAAGGTATATTTCAACAGCGCAATTCTTTCAGATAGAAACTAAACAAAATTATGGTAAAAAATATCAATGCTATAGATTATACGCATTTAAATCAGAAATCCCGTTTCCAGGCCTATCCGCGTTTTAAATATACACGCTCGACGATCAGGTATGATTGTAATGATTACATCGTCGAGATCAAATTTAATCTAACGTTGTAGAATAATGTCAGACCCAGCAATTATAACCGTTGCAAGAGAGTTTTACTTTAATATTTTTAACACATTCAGAAATGTTTCTACAACAGATGTTAGCAACAAATCACAAGCGGCAAACAAAATACAAAATATGAAACATCTTGGCATTAATTCGATAAACGATCCAACATTACCAAAAGCTGAAAAATATTTTCCTCGCATTATGCATATGCGAAGACCACAACTAATAGAAGCAATAAGAAACTTTGATATCATAAGTAGATACTGTCATCCTGATGATTGTCTAGAAGAACAAAAACAAGTTGAAATCCTGGAAAAAATATTGCTCGGGCTTGACAAGGAAAATATAAATTTGATAATACAATAAGATCTAATAAAAGCACGAGCTTATGGTGGAAGAGCGCAGGAAGAAAAACGAATAAACGACAATCATGGTCGTCTTGATAAACTAGCGGAAGCTAAAAAAATAAAATTAAGCAAAAAACAAAAAGTTACATAATAGTTTTTCAAAACGAGAAATTTTTAAGCATCTCGGTATGTAATACCACGACAAACAAACCATAGTTAAAATCGCTAGTATATCAGCAGATACAAAGTTGATAATCAAAGTTTACTTAAACGCAATTTTACCAATGATACGTGAAAAACCTAAATTTGATCCGATTAATGTTAACAAATGTCTAGCGATAACAAAAAATCTTGATGAGGAAATTGATAATTTCAATGATGTTGAGCGAAGAAAAGGTTTCTGAAGAAGTCAGACCAACAGGGTTGGAAGAAAAGATTGATGATTACTATAACATAAGTGAAGAAGATGATGTTTCACTTCCATCACTCCAACGCTCTAGACAATTGTCAATACGAAATTATTACACTAAAGTTGAGAAAATACTCACGAAACCATATTAAAATTTAATGTTAAAAGTAAGTCCTGGTATAGATCTTCCGAATTAACAGAAACATACTCCGAAAAGTAATGCTAAAAAAATTTCATAGTCGCATACGCAATTATCAGACAACATCTTGTCCTCAAAAATTTTGCGTTGGATCAGTTAAGCTTGGTACTCGGGTTTATTGATGAAACAGAAAGAGAATACGGTGATTTGGTAAATGAAACAGATTTGTATAAACGTGAAGTAGAAAACTTGTTTGATTCCTATAGTTGGTGAAAGAAAAATGAGGTATTAACAGATGAACAATACTTCGTCGGATGTTTATAATAAGCATAGAGATTTCATAGCTGATCCTAACAATGATAAGTTCCGTGAGTTTCTTGATTCAATTGTTGGTACTAGAACTTTTGTCATTGTACAAAAATTGTAAACAAATATTGCATAATGAAAAAAGAGATCATCGATTTCAATCATGTTTCAGAGGAAATTCCAAACCAGATGTTGACGCTCTAATGCAGTATTACAAATTTTATCATAAAACCTTTGGTGTGTAACACAGTGTTCCAAATACTATAGCAAAATACGTCTGGTAATATCATATTTACCATTGCTAATGACTGGCTTTGGTATAATTTCGAGTGGAGCATCATTAAACCCGTTTTTGTTAATAATATCCGGTGTTGGTGTTTCTCTTGCAACAGCGTGTAAAAAAAATTGAGCCTCGACTTGAGACCCCCCAAAAATGCCTGTAAAACAGTAAGTATCACTTGTAAAAAATTACTTGCTCAGATACGATCTTATCTGTGCGGTGTAAAATACGATATGGACGATTTAATACGCGAGTTTCGTATTATTGATAGTATGTTAAAAGATATTCTACCAATGGGAGTTAGCAGGTATGAAAAAAATTATCAAAAAGTATGGTGATGATAGGGTATGAAATTTTGTCTAAACTTTAGAAATAAAATAATCTTAAACAGCGGCTTTGCAGCCGCGTAAAAAAATTTGTCTAACTTGATGGGTGTGGTCGGGGTGGGTTTAAAAATGCGTCTTTGTATTTGTTTGGAGAAAAATAGGGTCTCTGCGTCAGAGAAAATAGGATCTCTGGCTCAGAAACCTCCTTTTCCTCCACTAATATAACACGTAAACTATAGAAGTATACTTAATCTTAAAGAGAGAAAAATGAGAATGTACTTAATTCGTTTCGCCATTGGTTGTTCCGACAGATGCGAACCTAAGCTGTGTAGCTCTGCATATACACTTTTTTACTCCCTTTCATGTCTGCGATCAACTGATTTATTTTGACAACAGCTGTATTACATTCGGCTGGCATTAAGAGCAGCAGTTATTGCTAGCACAGGAGCTTCTTTAATCCGTCCTTGCTTATTATTTCTCGAGTCCGAATCTAATCGCAGACTGCATTTAGAAAAGTGGATCCTAGAATTCAAGATAAGCCGTCCATGCGCAAATACAAATACGTCATGTATACAAAAATTAAAAATCAAATTAGGAGTTGCAATCGTGGCGACGAATTCAATATGTCGGATCTCATTAAAGAATTCAGAGTGGTGGAAAACATCCTGCTCGAACTAAACTCCATGTGCGCTGATAAATACGGAATAATTTATGCAAAAATTATCAGCATTCTAGCTTTCAAAATAAAAACGTTGACACTGAAACTGATGGTGATTACTAAACTAAAGTAGGCTACAGTTAGAAATAAAAGTACAATGCAGCGTGAATTTTTGTGTTGTCTGAAGTCGATGTTTTTTCTAGACAAAATCATGTAACTACCTCTTAATGCCAAGTTATTATAATTTTCTCTTAGTACGCGTTTGGGTTTAACTAGACTGATAACGATCTCTGCATAAAAATCAAGGTGGTCCAGATTTTCTTTTGATGGCTGATAAATTATTTTGATAGCGTCCCTGACAAACTTGTATGCGCTATTTACTGGTCTGATTTCTTATATGTTCTTATCTATGAACATTTTACTTTAGCGTTGTGTGCACGCTCATCTGCTATTGTTATTTACTACTACACTTTTCTTTTCTCGAATACTGATGTAAGGGAAGCAAATTTTGTGTGCTTTAATCAAGAGGAGGGAACAATTGTATCAAACTAAGGGAGGCAACTCATTTGTGTTATCTATTTGTATAACGGTGCTCCATGCATGTTACGTACATCTGAGAGAGTGACAGGTGTATGGTGAAATTGTTTGCATTGAGAACACACACTGTGGAAAGACTGTTGGCATACCGCTATAATACTTTCATATCCTGTAGACGCAATTTCTTTACAATTGTTAATTGTGGAAATAGTGCATGGTCTAAGCGCACAACATATCAAAATAGCTACCCCTATGTCCTCCAATAACCAGCCTGAACTAGTCCAAAGTACACTAACTTTAGCAGTTATTAAAATAGGAAAACCATGTTTGCCAGAGTAGGCAACACCAGCTTCTGAAAGTGTAGTGAATGAATAAAAAAACATATAAAAGGTAAAAAGAAGTTATCGGTCCGTATTTTTACAATTTAGCTGAGAAGTCCAGGAAGTAAAAACGACCTAGTTTAGAAGGCAGTTTTTGTGACAGGTGCACATCTGAAGTAAGGGCAAGCTGTATTCTCTATAACCCAAATTACACCCATCAATCATACACCAAAATACAGGGAAATAATCGTTCCCTTAAAAATACCAACGAGATGCAAGGGCTTTTCTAAATAGCCCTGTTAAGTAGTGAGGAAAATGTTGGAAATTCTTTTTCTTTAAATGTAAGTATTATGCAAAATATGAAACTATAGGCAACCACCGTGATCATCATCTGTCATCATTTTTGTGTAAACAAGAACACAAGATACTTGAATATC
Organism: Megalonaias nervosa; assembly: GCA_016617855.1. Taxonomy (NCBI): domain Eukaryota; kingdom Metazoa; phylum Mollusca; class Bivalvia; order Unionida; family Unionidae; genus Megalonaias; species Megalonaias nervosa. Next base: position 24,241 of record JAECUM010013295.1, on the reverse strand, counting down.
TTGTATCGGGAAAGGAGCTTTTTGGATTCACTTGCATGGCATTTATAAGAGCGCATACTCATTCCTTATCTCAGTGTTGCTGTAACAGAATGTTCAGACAAAATTGATTTTTCTTCTGATGCTGAGCGTGGACCACGGACATCATTACCATTCTCTTGGAATATGATCATAGTCTGTGATCTTAGATTATTCGAAAAAAGCGGATGTGCTCTTATAAAACCATGCAAGTGAGCCAGATCTCTCCTTTTCCTATGTTACTAATATTTCATAGGAGAAATTTAACAAAGAGCAAGAGTGAATCTAAAGACTAATATTAAAGCCGAAGAACACTTGCAAGGCAGGAAATGTAAAAGAACATTTAAAGTGAAGGAACCGTGTAAGAAAAAAGGTTAAAATGCAGAATCCATATTTTTTGTCATTGGATTAAATGGTTTAGAACGACATTGCTGATCAACTATGACAGTGATGAGTAACAAAGGTGGTCACTGATAACAAACCTGAGACTCTTGGAAACATCCGGCACTTACTGAGTAAATATTGACCTCTCCACTCCGTACTGTGTTTTAAAATAAGAACACAAATTTTGCAAGCTTTATCAATTTCATTTAAATGGTTTTAAATTGAAAGAATTCAGTTTTTCCTAATCACGATATGATATATAGATACCTGGGGACAGTACTCTTAATAAAGCTTAGGTTTTAGCCTCGACCAATAAACACAACCGACTCAAAATTTTCCCTATGTCAGGCGATTTCGTTAAGTAACTCATGATAAAGTGCAACCCTTCAAAACAACCAACCAAAGAATATAAGTTTTGTTATTTTTTTTCTGGGAATGGACTGGCAAATAATATTAAGTCTGGATAAGAAAGATGGGAAACCAACAAGCAAGAACAGATGGTGTTTTTGATATGATATAATGGTTATGATTGACAGGTATATGAAAGAAGTGTTTGACGGGTGTTGAACATTGCTGGAGATTGTTAAAAGGGACATTGGTGATTGCATGATTGGGTAGAAAAAGGTATTATATACTGTACTGAGGACATTCAGGTGAAAGAAAAATAAATACAGAAGAAGACATACATTATTTACATTTTCATGTAAGTTTTCATGAAACAGCCCCACTAATTATCACTAATTTGTATGAAGTCTCTCCTTTTTGTTAGAGAGAAAAGAGAAGGTACTAACGGATTTCTTTGGTGATTAGTCGTACAATTATTTCAGGTGTCAAGGGAAGGGTCTTAAATTCTTTCACAGAGATAACCATTCGGTGTTCCACCTATCGACAACGCCTCCAGAAACAGTGTTGTCTTGTGCACAAAAATGTTTCCTATTTTATACAATCTCTAGCATTATGTCTTGTTTCAACTTGTCCATTGTTCTGGAATCCACACAATATGAAATGCAACTGAATTTATGAACTTTATATAGGCTGCAATGCAATATAATTTATGAATTACAGTATACCACTCTGTAGAGACTCCAGATAAGAGAAGAGATAACAGCAGTTATGTTAAATTTGTTAAGGCACAACACTTTGAGAATGTTGTATAGACTGATCTGTGTTGTGAGTCTCTATATTACAGTCCAAGGATTTATTGTAGTACACGATACCCCGAGAAATGTTGTTAAGATTCTTACAGTCGCCAATGGTGGTCAATGGGGAGATTGGCATGGTCCTCATTTTTGTGCTGATGGAACTTTCGCCGTTGGATACAATATGAAAGTATGTATGTAATATATTTATTTATATGTTCCTTATGACGGGAGGCAGTAATGAATAATAATTAACCCTTATATCGCAGGAGAGCAACGAGTTTTAATCTACTACTATAAATGTTTTTGTTCCTTGAAGTATTCTATGGAGTGTTATGCCTTTTTGGTCTTAAACTAAGTAATGGAAAATGTAGTCCGATAAATCAACCGCACACCACATCTGTATTGATACTGATGAAAATATATGGATCTGATGTCACCTGTTTATGAAAATGTGCAATTTTCCTGCATATCCGTAGCCGAATTGGCCACAGGACAAAGGGTTGTGCTATTCCACGTGGATTTACAAGTCCCGAGACAAAGGATTTCATCCAGAAAAATATTATATACATATAGCCAAAAGAAGTCTTCGGATGACGGTGGCTCAACAGCATCGAGAGATACCGGTAAGTGTATACAATGCACACGATGTGTGAAGATATGATAGCCTGCAGATTTTTGTATGTTTTAATGAATAGGCGATATCAGTCCCATAAAAGGCCATTCAATATCAATACAGGTGTGGGGCTGAATTATCGGCCTTCAGAAAAAGCGATAACCAACAAGGTCTATAAAATTCAATAAATAATTTATTTGCCTAGAATACAAAAATGAAAAATTGACAATAACTGTATTGTGAATGAAATAACAAGTAGTCCTAAAAGTTGTATCTCAAGTCCAAAGTATAGAGTATTCCAAATGTGTTCCAGTGGAGTTCCGAATGAAGTCTAATTTTGAATGTACTGATGGACTAGCAGCCTCGAATGTGACAATGTGTCAACAGTCTTAATGTATCTGAATGACATAATCCAAAATATCATTAAAGTAGTTCGGAGTAACTCCAAGATAGTTTGTTAGTCCTAAAATATATGAGCACTTTGTAATTCCGATGAATAATTATAATGAGAACATCCTTTCAAATAAAAATTGAACATGACTAAATGGCTGTCTCCACTTCAGATGTTTAAGATATGAATTCTGTTACTCACTACCTTATAGAAAAATCTAAGGCACAATTTCAGAACCAGGATGAGAGTCATAAGTTTATTTCCAGATCTTTCCAGTAAACAAAGTCAGGTTCTTTTACAGCCAACTGATCAGAAGTCAGGTACCCTGGTTCAAATCCCATCAAATGCGTCAGCATTATCACTTCCACACAATTTCAGGGTCAAAAGCTCACATAAACCTATTTACCCAAATTAAAAGCGTAACCCACTATCATGAAACTATGTAATGTGTTTACTAAATGGCCCTTACAATCTATAATCATGAGTCAAAAATCAATCCCATAATAACGATATACATAACACGAGTGGTATTGGACTGAATTTTTAGTATAGAATACTCATGCAGGACTGGTTATCATACATCAGGTGAGTTTAATTGTACCTAAGATGGCGTCAAAATAGTGTTTTGATTCGCGCCTCGCTATTCATGACATCATGATTAACTGCTACTTAATCCTCGATTTAAATTTGAGAATTAAAGCTCTCAATTATTCGTTAACTACACACATAAGTTTACAAACATCTGCCACATTTTACAGGATATTTCTAAATATAAAATCACAATTTCCAATTGATTTTATGGTGCTCTTATGTTGTATATGTTTCAATGCGACCTCATTTTCTTACCAATGACATTTGTCTGACCCAGGAAGGTGAAAAAATAATTATGTGTATTTATATGAGATAAGGAAATGCCACATTAGCTTGCCTACAAATGAGAGAGAAGCTCGTGCATGTCTAAAAGCTGCGTATTAAACCACCTACGCTACCAGGCAATTCTACTGCTGTGTTAAACAAATGGTCGGCAATATTTTTCATACCTTTTTGATTATATCAGCGAACTGCTGCTTTCACCTTCACCGCCAACATCGGGTTGCGTCGCACCTACTGTTAATACTTTTGCGAAAGGTGCTATGATTAAGCCTAGCGTTGTTCCTATTATACTAACAAGTGTAGAAACAGTAGGAATTATTGCTCCTTTCTTCAACAGTTTTTTAACGTCTCATGTCATGGTAACTTTTCTTAATTGTTTTTACTCAATGCTTCTTAAATTAATATTTTGTTTCTGAACCTACGTTCTATATATGTTAAATGGCTTACTATTTGTGTTCGTTTGCTTTCATAACTTTGTGACAACTTATATGATTTAGCAATATAGTTTTGGTGTCCTCTTTATATTGTTGTCAATCAAGTCAAAATATGTTTAAATTGATAATATTTCACATGCTCTTGTCATTCTCTTTCTTCCCGATCAATTGATTCTCTGGGTATAATTCTTTCAGCTCATTTGTTTTGAGTGCTTAAATCGGAGTCTTGAAAACAACATTTCTCTTTCAAAATATCCCATGTATTTATATTTTAGGATTGAGCTAATCTGAGAAATTTGTTTCCACGATACAATTTGTCACATGTTGCCCGATTGTCTTACAATTAAATGAAGGAAATTATATTGGCAATAATACTCCTGCTTTTTCTTATTTTATTATTTTCCAACCTATTTTATTAGATTCCATAGTTGTAACATGCAGTTTTTTTCTTATCGTTCAATACAAAGGTTGACAGAAATGTAAAAACGTCCGTTTTCAACAATCCACTGTTGAAGCGGTAGAGATGATTTTTATAAACTGAATGATACACCATTTTCATGAAATTTAAATATTTGTTTACTAACGTCTGTGAGAAGATATAAATTACAGTAAGGTATAATAAATGAAAAGCAGAGAAAATTGAGACCAGGAGCTAATACACAAAACACTGGTACAATAGCTATTACGTTTATTGCATGCTCCAAGAAATTCAGAATTTATTACATATACAGACACTTTTGCCTGTTGTATCATTATGCTCTTCCTCTGTATTTGAGATTGATGGTTTCCTTGGAGAAAGCAATCGAAGTGAAAGAAAAGTATGAAGTAGAGTATACTTTTGTACAGAATGTTACGGTTACTTTTGATGTGTTGGCTAATTATGCAAGCGATAAGTACAGAAATGGAATTATCTCTTTTGTGATTATATTATAAGAGAGATGCTTCATGCTATGAATGCTAATACAACATTACCAAAGGTAATCCTTTATTCATCAAGAATGTGTCTAAAAGGAGTCATGATACTGTACAAAAGAACGGATAAACCGATCATGAGAAGTATTTTAATCCTACAGTAGAAAAATAACGATAATTGTGGAACTATATCACCTACCGTATTTTATTCCATGGGGTATATATTCGATCAGCAATTTACAGAAGCTTGTAAATTTTTCTGCGAACAATAAAAACCTTCACTTCTATTAATAATGTTTGCAGCAGAACTTGAGTTAGCAAACCTTTAACACTGATTACACGTACAGGTAAAAAAAAACATGAACCGTAGATACACATAAAATATGTATATTTAATGTATTGTTTATGCAAAGCTAAATATGCAGAATGAACTATAAAATATGTTATGTTCCATGGTCCCGTCCTAATAACTAACTACTAAAATAATCACAAAATAAGATTATATGTGATGCTACCAATTGCGGAAATACATAGTTTCCATCAGCTTTGGTTGAAGCAAAATAAGAAAACGTCTTAATTTTATTTTCATTTTCTGTCCAACCGTTATGTACAATAAGTCTTACAACAAAAATAGCTTTATAGAAACCAATATGTAATTTAAAAAGATCCTGGTTTTAAATATTAATAATTACCTATAATTACTTATTAATGCATAAAAGGAAACTAGTACTATGTTTCCATTAGACGATTGTGCAAATTTAGATTGTGCGAAAAAAGAACAGCAACATTAATAAAGCTAATATTCAGTGGTAGGTATAATGAAACATCTTTTAAGCTGATAGTAAAAATGTACAAATATGTCACAAAATGTTTTTATTGAATATGTTCCTTTTATTTCATGTTTTCATTTCTCCCGTAACCTGGCTGGTCGTAGAGGCGCCACTGACGACTTCACGACAACCTCTCAATTTTGCCCTGCTCTCCACTGCTCTTATGGACTCTACATAGTCCATGCCTGTCCAATCTTTGATGTTATCATCCCATCTCTTCTGTCAGTCTCGTTCTCTCTTTCCTCTCACTGTGTCCTGTAGGATTGTCTTTGACAGGCCAGATGTGCGTGAGACGTGACCATATCATCTTAGTTCTTTACGGTGGTGAGCAGATCTTCATATGTTTCAACTGCACCTTGGTTTAGAGACGTGGTAAAGGTATGAGATTTTCAGGATGCTCAGTTAACATCTCGTTTCTAAGGCGTAGATTCGTCTTTCTGGTTCTTCTCATGACTCACGTGCATATAGGAATATGGACCTGACGAGGGAGTGGATAAACTTGGTGTTGGACCCAAGCGTGATGTTGCTGTCCTTCCAAATGGGCATCAGTCTAGCCAGTGCAGATGATGTCGCCGCAATTCTGGACATAACCTCAGGTTTGAACGTTCATCAGAGCCGATAGCACCTAGGTACCGGACGCTTGTTACTGGCCTAGGTTCTGTCCACTCACTCTTATTTCCTTTTGGATGCCACTTGGTCTTTTTAGGTCTGATCTCCATCCAATACCTTAGTGATGCTTGATTGAGATGGTTTCCAGTTCTTGTTCATCTCTTGCTAACATCGATATCATCAGGGAATCGCAGGTTGGTGATTGGTCGGATTCTAACACTGACACTGCCTTCATTGTCTTCCAAGGCATCAGGCACGATCCTTTCCAGGTAGGTGCTGAAAAGAGTGAGTGAAAGAATGAGCCCCTGTCTATCTCCGACTCTGGTCCTGAACTAATCCTCAGTGTTGCCATGGACGAGAACTGTGCTAATCGCCTTGTCATACAGGTTTTCTATGGTGCTGATTAGTTTTGCATGCAATACCTTGTCGAAATCCTTCTGGAATTTAACGAAGACATGATAGAGGTCCTGTTGATGATGCAAATTTTCACCGAGGATTCTAAGATTGAAGATTCGTTCTATAGTGCTACGTCCTGCTCTGAAACTAGCCTGTTCTTCACCAATGATGTGCATGAGTTTCAGTCTGTTGACGATGATGCTAAGCATAACCTTGTTTGGGTGACTGATAAATCGGATTGTGCGGTAGTTCTGGAACAACTGCAGATTATTTCTTTTAGGGAAAGTTATGATCAGTAACTGGGTCCATAGGGTGGGCCGTTCTTCTGTTTGCCAGATTTTGTTGCAGATTGTTGAGCGGACATCTATCATGGATTTTCCTTCTGCTTGAACAATTTTTGCTGGTATACTGTATACCACCATTTTACTTCCCTTTCTTTAGTGTCTTTACTGCAGCATCTGCTTCTTCCCTGAGGATGGAGTGGGTAGCCTCTATTGTGGCCAATGGGAAGTTTAGTATAGCTTGGTCTCCAGAATTCTCCTGGTTGTAAAGTTTTGAAGAACATTCCGTCCATCTGTTACGAATCTATTGATCTTCTGTGAGACTCTTACCAGCATTGTCCTGAATCGTGGTATATCTGCTCTGTTTCTCTGTTGTCAGGTATTTCACTAACTGGTTTGCATTTATACTGTTATTCTGGTTCAGGCCTTTCTCGACTTCCTTACAATTGTACCTCTAACCAAAGTTCCTTCGCTATCTTCTTCTTAATCCTAATCCCCTGCTCTTTCGAAGTCTCGTCCCCTTCTCCTCAGTTTTTCAACATTACAGAGGTCGAGGATACCTGGTGTGACCCACGGCTTCTTTATCCTACGATGCTTGCCAAGGACATTGGTTGGCTGTGCTTATTACTGCCATGTTGACGGTGGTGAACAAGGAGCCTAGGTTTATTTCTTCAGCACCCAGAATTGTGAGTGGAGAAAATTTGCCACCTACTGATGCCTCAAACGCTTGTGCCAAACTTGGATCTTTAAGTTTTGCAAGTTCAAACTTGAGCCTAACCTTTACTGATTCCTTTTCTTCTCAGATACAGCTCGATACCCATCATGCAATATTAGCAGTTATTATAGCTTAAATAGCTGCAAAATTAAAAGAAAATCACAATAAACCTTTACTGCAACTGTAATATCGGTTTGATTATAGGTTAGAAGATTAACTGTTTAACGTATTACCTATATGGAAAATGATTCATGTTATCATCCAACTAACGTTTATTGTTATATAAGGCAGCTTTATTTATTTTGACATTGTATATCTCGTGATGGTATTATCTAATTAAATACATCTCTTGATGATTTATACACGGTTAAACAAACAATCTTTATACATTTGGTTTTGAATCTCTTTGATGTATCACGTGAAATGCAATTTTGAAACTGTCAATACATTTAACATTATGGACCTCTATGTCCTCTAACGTGAAATATGAAGCTAAAATATTCATATGCTTAACATTAAGGTTTTATATACTCTCTAACTTGAAATTTAATGTTAAAACTACACTAACCCATCAACACTCAATTTCGAGTGGCCGTTACTTGATGACTACTATCCATCACGAAGTGATCTACTATCCAACACCCACACTATACCATCAATCTGTCTTTTGTAGTGACAAACACTCAGTTACATACAATCCATTATCCCGTTATCAATTATTATTCACACTAAATTATCAACTAGCCACTGGAGCGACCAATAATTTCCTATCCAGTACGTTGTTAGAGCGACAAATACTGTTATCTACGTTTCAACATTCCCACATTTACTAGCCAGCGAAAGAAGTGAGAATATACAGAGGATATACTTATAACGCACACTATAAAATAGCGCATGAGGCCAGGATGCAGAAAAGAAGAATGGAGTCACACACACATAAACACTATCACACAAGTAAGGGTAGGAGTACTTACACACTCAATACTCACAAAATAATGATATACAACCATGCAAGAAATATAACGGAGATTAAGAAATTTGGTGTTTTTGAATGTTGTTTTGGAAGTAAAAGATTTGAATTTGTCAACTTCATTTCAATTTTGTTTTTCAAATTTTATATTCTAATTCTTCACTACAATATCATTTTTAAATTTTTTTTTCTCAAATTTAATTTGTTAGATTTTCATTTTCATTTATTGTAATTACAATTTGCAATTCCCAATTTTAAATTTAGTTTCTCAATTTTCATATTAACCATTTTCGTTCGCAATTTTATTTTCAATTTTTTCAGATTTTAGTTTTGTTTTTTCACTTTTAGGTTCATTTTGTTAAATTATTAGCTTTCGTTTTCTTTTTTTTTGAAATCTCATTTTGATATTTGTTCAGTCGATTTTCATATTTTCCCATCTATTTTACATGACATCTTCATTTTTTAAAATTGATTTTAATTTAAAAATTCGGTTCTCCAATCTTGACGGTATCAAATTTTCCTTTTCAATTTTCATTTTCAGTTTTTCATTTTCAGTTTCATTTCTTAATTTTCATTTTCAATTTTGCTTTTTAATTTTCATTTTCATGTTTGATTAAAAGCTATATGTTTCTTAACTTTTGATTCATTTTTTTATTTTCAATTATTTCTTGCAAAAAATTTCACTTTCAGTTTATCATTTGGAATTCACAGTTTTGATTTACATTCTCACTTTTAATTTTTAAAATGTTTAATGTTCAGTAAATTTTAAATTACCATTTTCAATTTTATTTGGCAAAATTTGCTTTCTGTCAATGTAAAATTTTGGGTTCGAGATGGAAAACAATAAAACTTAAGTGACAATGTTCGTAGTCATGCACAGACATCAAACAAGATGGAGAGAAAGGAAGTTATGCAATGGTACATGAAGTCTTTGTAATTTTCTGTCTATCTGTAAAAATGCGATGGATATTAGCGGTCATAGTTGCGATACCGACCAACATACTAATATTTTAAGGCTAGGTATTTTGTGAACGACATAGACATAGAGAACCCTTGACAGAAACTCTTAGACCTCTTGGAAAGGACAAACGTCTCAAATGATTTCCGAGCAAAACAAGGACCAAATTCCTCCATTATTATTACCTATCTTGTGTGATAGTAAGTAAGCATGTTAGTGTGAGTACTGGTTGAAAGTAAGGAGATTGTTGAACTTTTGTGGCATCATCCAAGAAAATAACATTTTAAGCCCAGAAGATTTGGTTCGCATTGGTAAAACAAAACCATAAATTGGAAGGTATGAATAGCGAAGTGCTAGAATAAACTTTCTTCTACCCTCAAATACAAAAAGTGACGATGAAAGAAAACGACTAGTATCAAAAGCATTCCAGTCCTTTAAACACTTAAGTGGGAAAACGTCGACTCCAAGAAATGGAAGTTCGCTGGAAAGGATATCTAACCAGTTTCGATTATTGGACTTACTCTTCAGAAGTCATCGACAATAAATAGAAATACAAATGACCACCATGGTGTTGAACACGAAAGCTGCCTCGCTTTCTCAGAATTCCTCTGTTCAGGAAATGCAAAAACAGTAACAAAAACCAGTGGGTGTGGTTTGGAGACCGTTGTCCTAAAATCCAATTATCTTTTTTTCTGCCAAATCTTTAGGATGTTTGAACCATCGGAGCAATCATTGGAATTTTGGAACTTGCAACGTAGCGATAAATAACTGTAGATTATTTTATTCAGCAGTTGTGTTGGTTATCTTCTTTGAAATAGACCAATATTACAACAAGAAGGGTACTTTTGCTAACGCAAGTCAAAACAACAATTTCAAACAGAGTAGCAGCCCTCTTCTGAAACCTTTTTTTAGAATCATTCTCCCTTGACAAGGAATGATTCTTCGGAAACCGAAACAATCGAACTATTAACAATTTAAGATTACCCTGTGACAGTTATATGAATATTTATTCCATAACAACTTATGTTGTTTCACAACCAAAAGTACCTCGAGTCATCTAATTTGATAAGGGGGCTTACTAGGAAGTTGCTGTGGTAGAAATTATTTATCAGATTCAAATGAAGAATGTGGATGGAGATCAAATCACTTTCCCCGTCAAAATATTCAACAAACAAGTTTCCTATCGAACTGAACGCAGGTCTGAATTCGATGTTGGTGCATTCTGATGTCGTCGAGTATAACGTCGTACAAACTACAACTGTTCCGTTGCTGAGTGTAATTCCTTTCAGAGTGGATTCTGCCATTGCAGCTTACAGTGAAGGAGGAAACACGTATCACGTTTACCGTAATTTGTACACCGAAATTATCTTCCCGTCACTAAATCTTATTTTGTCAGTATCAATATAACAACAGAAATAGATCTGGGACAAACTATTCTATTTCTAGATTAAAAGTCACAGTGAAGCTTCATTTTCAAAAACGATTTTAGCGAATTGTACAAATAGGCGTATCCTATGTACCAAGGAATCTCTCGCCTAGAAGGAACTGGGTTAGGAAATATTGTAAAATCAGAGTTTATTACCTTAATACCAAACTTATGGTCGCTTCGGGATTGCATGTTTTAAAAATGCAGCTTTAACGACATGAAAAGAATGTCTTCAAAGCGTATTCACAAGCCAACAGTCTTAGGGAAGCCTTGATGAAAGCATGAAAATTGTGCTGATTCAAGACACCCCGATAAAATCGCTAAACGCTACTGGCAAGAAACCCAGTGGGCGAAATGCTTCCAAACGTCCTTCACTAACACAACCCAAATCTAATTTAAATCAACCTGACATACTTGATGTCTCGAACGACGAAGAGTTGACTAAAGTTTACGATCTTCACATACACGACCGCAAAAAGAAAATCAAGCACGGACGCCGTTTAAACCTGGCGAATCGTTTGCATTCGGACACGTGAACGCAAGACACGTATTTGTAGAATGGTGTCGATGTACATCTGAGACTGAATCGCTGTTGGTGCTGTGTTCCATTTGACGGTCTGTACTAACGAGTACGAAACAACTGTACAATAAGACAGACTTGTGCGCCGTGTGGAAATCTTACCTGAAGTGGAAACAACAGCTGTCAAATTCACGTATGGTAGTGAAAACCTTCACCAAGGCTTCCAGACTCCAATCCAAGATTGAAGATCATGTTTTCCAAGAACAGTTACCCAAAGTTTGTTCAATGGTATTGCCAGCAATGCAGCCCTGAACGGTGTCATCAGTGAAAATCGTTTCAAGTTCCAACATTTCAACGTGTCTAATAGTGAAACTGACAAGTCATCCGAGATGGTCAGACGCTGTGTACCACACCTTTTGAACCTAACGTTGCCCAGACAAAAAAATGAGCTCTTACTTGACACTGTCTGAAGCCACAGGGCAGTTAGGTACCAATAGCAGCCACTGCTGGAGAATATTCTTTGTAGAGATTTGATTGTACTTCAGACCAAGGCAGCGACAAGGATAATTCCATTTTATAAAGTCAGGCGAAGTTCGTGTGTAACTTCAGATAGCCGTGGCTCTAGCAAACATAGTGAACGCCATCATGTATGCAGAATTTGACAATGCTCTGGGAATTAAAAGTTTGTGAGAAATGATCCTAGACTATTAGAAGAAAAACCTATGGAGATGGTTGATGATGTTTTTGATCCAAAACAACCACCACCACAATCACATACCACACTTGAACAAGACGACAACAATGCAGTCATGATGGCAAGATGGCCAGAACAAGAATAACATTTAGTCCGCTGTTTTGCTACTGACCTGGCTGAAAGAATTATAAGCATAACCAGATAACATTGCAACTCTAAGGCGGAATGCTGAGTCTCATTCTTTCCCCAAGTGAGCAATGTTACTACTTTTGCATAGGTTAGGTATTGGGCATTTATTGAGCGATGTTTTATATTTGCAAAGGTTATGTTTTTGTGTACTATACGAATTAACCTGAGATGGGTTTATAATTGATTCTTTTGCAAAAGAGAACATCTGTTATGACTATTCTGTACCTTAACGCAGTTTTTTTGCAAAAATGATTTCATCTAATTTGGTAAGTCAATGTATGATGTTTTTGCTATTCTAAATCTATCGACATCTAAACTTAATAAAATTATCTTATTAAACAACAAAAATGTATTTATGTTTGTTTCCTGATCAAATTTGTATCTATCATAACTTTACTTTCTATTTCAGTTTTGTTCCTTGTGTTCTGATACTAATTTATACGATGATAATGATTTGCTCTATCTTCATGTAGTTCATTTCTTACGAGTTGAATTTATAAATCTAACAGGACTTTTACTGTTCGTAATTCTCAGTTTTTTTTTCTACCAATTTGTTCGAGAATTGTTTACAATTTCTTTAAAAAAAATAAATAAATGTTCTGGTCAGTTTCTTTTCCAGCTTCATATTGGCATGCATTTAATCTTTTGTAAAACGGGTTTTGTAGGTATGTTTTATTAGCTTAATTGGCAAATATTTTTATTTCCCTTCTTTCATATTTCAGTAGTCGCATATCAAGTCAGTTCTGTGCTATTTATATAGTACTGTTTACTTTCAGTCTAAATTTTTGTGGAAATTATTTGGTCTCTTTTGGGGTGTTCAATTATAAAATTATAAAATCTATGTTTTGTTTTTGAGACAGCGTTGAACATATTTATTTAACTTTTCAACATTCATGGGCAGTCTTATTTGAATGTATTCTCTGATTTTCCTCCGTTGTAGCAAGTATTTATATATGTTCTATTTCATTTATTGACTTAATTTAAGCTCATGCATTACATAAAATTGCCGAAATTTATATAATGTAAATTTACTTTACATATAACTACCAGTGTTTAGAGTGGAATAGCACATACTTTAATGAAACAGTATTTTATCCCGTTTCCAAACTATTCAAATATTCTTCGTATTCTTTTCAGTATACCAGTTCATTATTCTTGCCATTCATGTTTATCATATTTTAGAATTTTCTCCATCTTGAATACATTATCTAACCTATAGAGATAATTGCTATTCATGAGAATCACTTCCCTCTCCATTTAAGTCTTATGATTTATACATTGTCTATCGCCAAATATTAGTTTCCTATCATAAAATTCTCTTCAAACAAACTGAGACTTATATTTTCAGATCTTGACTTTCTTTCCTTTCTATATTTGGGCTTTCCATAGGCATTGTTGTAAGACTGAGAGATCTGTTAATCCATACCCTTGACATGTTAGCAGCCTTCTTCAATCGGCGACATGTCTGTAGATTGATTACATGATCTTTTTATCGATGAATAAGATTTTGTAATATACCTATCCATTCTATGGTTTCATTTTGAGCAACATACTTCTAGATATAATCTCAAGAGTTCGATTAAATTTTCCAAATGTGCATTTGTGTCGAGGGAGTGAAAACGAAATTGAATTGTTTCTTTCTCCAATAAAATGAGCGATATCAAGTTTTATTCTATGACTTTTGGTAAAGAGGAGGTGTTTTCTCATATGATTTGGGATTTCATTGAGGAGTTTTATATTATTTTCAAACATCGCTATTGTAAGTTAATAATTTGTGTCTGGGGAGAGGGAGATACAGTTTTTAAGAGCACTGGCAGATGTTTTCTTTTCAAAAAATTATGCGGACCAGTAGTTCAGGAGTTTATCAGAAATATTTGAGGACAACTGTCTTAGGTTTCCCAGAAAATTTTGACGGCCGATCGTAGAGGTTTTCTTTCTTTCATAAAATTTTGGCGACTGTAGGATTCATGCTTTTCATAAAAGGTTGAAGATGGTGGAATCAGTGCCATGGTTACTTTCATAACATGTAAAAAAAACTAGTCGTCCAGGTTTTTAGTAAAATATAAGGAATAGCGGCCTAGATTGAAGGATAGAGGTTTGAGTGAAGATCAGAGGTTTGGGGTAAAGGTCCGATTAATATATGGCTCATGTGTGGAATTTCGGCTACTACTTCGACGAAGTGTCTTATCGGAATTGTGTTTAATAGCAAGTCCGTTTCATTCACAGGTTTTTGTTCTTTCAGATAGAGGCTAATCAGAATGCCGGGGATGATTCAGGTTTAAATGCAATCCTTCTTCAATGCGAATCTGCAGAGGGATCTCAGTATGGCGGTCAGGTGGGATCAGGGGAGGGAAGTTGGGGTGATTGGATGGGATGGACAAGATGCGACAATCAAGCTGGGACACACGACTTCCTCACCTCGTTTTCACTTGAAGTCGAACCCAGTCAGGCATGTAAATGGACAATTCTTACTTATATAACAATGGAACGTTCCACTTGTTTAACTACTGAATTTAAATCTTGCAGGAAGCCTGTTTCTTTTGAAGAGTCTAGAAACTTATATTTAGGTAGGTGAGTCGAAATAGTTTCATTGCAAGTAAATAAGGAAACAGTCGTTAAGTTAGATCCATTTTTGAAAATGTTAGCTATAATATTTTGACATCAGTAGTTTTGATAGCTTTATCCAGAATCATAACTACTCTTTTCCTCCAGTACCTGTTGCAAGGTAATAGTAAGTGCTTCATTTCCATATTTATTCTTTATTTAAAGCTTTTTAAATATAGCACTATCGTCAGTGTATTGTTTGAGAAACAAGTAACGTTATCACCAAATATGATGCCAACTACCATACAATATGGGACACGTGAGGGTCTTTCATGTATTTCATAGTTTGGAAAATCATAATGTTGAACACTATTAGCTTTCTCCTCTCCTTCATCCGGTTTACAGCCAGGATCATGATCTTTAGACAATTTACCTTACCTACTGTTTATTTAAAAAGAAAACAGATGAGAACAAACATATTAAAACGAAGAGTCTGCTCAAAAGCTGCTAGGAAAAACAAAAAATTTATATTTGCTTCGAAAATTAGGAACATAATTAACTTTCGCTCAGGATGTGGGTTTGAACCAATTATATATGAAGTGCAGTTTCTACATGGACCTACTCATGAATGTTTCGTAGATTGTATTAAATTCAAATCCTTTCTGATGTATTAACGTTAAATTGTTTTGCGATATGCTTGTCTGATAGAAAAGTAGCTTTCAGACAGCTGCCAAATTCACCCAAGACGAATAGTTTTGATTTCTTTGTTAGTCGTCTTTTTTGCAAGACAATTTATGTGATGATCATTAAAAATGCATCCACGAGGATACAGAGAAACCCCTTAGTTGGCATAAAACTGCATATAATGCCGGTGGAGAACGTGATTTGGAATATCGTACAGTCTTATGAGGAACGAAAAAGTTGTCAGGAGATTTAAGCTTCTGTGTTTGAGTGAGAAAGATGTAAAAAAACGCATTGTTTCGTTGATTAGAATCTTTTATTTATTTATTTCAATTTAATCCAGCTATAACGTTAATTATTTTATTTTGGTTCAGGGAGGTGCCACTGACGATACGGCAGCAAACTACGTGAAATTCATATGTCGAGATCTTACATCCGACAAAAACCAGTCTGAGTTGGCCCACCCTCCCGGACAAGGATTATGGGGATCCTATGGAGGATGGAGTGAGAGCTGTCCCATAAACTCCGCCATTTGTGGCATACAGACGCGTATAGAGGCGCCTCAGCATGGAGGGGACGACACAGCACTCAATGATGTGAAGTTCTTCTGTTGTGAATGAACTATAGTTTAAAATTAAGGTTTGATTATCAATGCAAACATCATAATACCTCTATTATATATACCAAACACCGACGTTCGATAAAAGATGGTCCTGAATTTAGTTCATGCGGCTAAAGATCAATAAGGCTTATGAGATGAACCTGTGTGTCGTCATCGTTCGTTGAAAACAAGTTTTTGGTTTGGTATTAATTGTACTGAAATAAATTTTGGACCAATTTATTATATAGAATGATTAAAACCTGTTTAGCTTATGATATCAACCTTTCTTTGTATATTTTCTTTACTAAACTATGTAGCAAAATCAACTTTATCGCACTATATGCATAAACGTCATATACGTTATCTACGTATAAACACTGTTTGTGTTATTTCATGTAGTGATTAACTTGATATGATTAATTGCAAAGACCTAATATAACTGCCATTGAATACTGCTTCTTACCAAATCTCTCAGATTAACAAATGCATAGTAGTTCTTATTGTACCATAAAGCTGAGCATCTATTACACCTAAAATGTCCCGTAAATAAAGATACGTTTTTATAGCATGATGCAATGCAGAGCTGAACAAAACTAAATTTGCTAAAGATTTACATTTTCTTCAGCCAAGCAGTATGCACAGGTTGATTGACATGTTAAATATTACATGCAAGCTTTCTGCAGAAACGCGAGAGTATTAACACAACTGGTATTAGCAGCTCATCACTAATGTAATACTGTATTTTCCTCATGATTCCAACAGCTTCATACGGTAACATTTTGGCACAGTGCAACTCTGATGGTTCAAAGTTCCAGGTTTATTAAGGCTGTGCATTTCGTATGAAAACTTAAATGAAGGTTACATTTACATTTGAAAAGTATTCCAGAAACCAATCAAACATGTTGAAAGCTGTCGACTTTGTGTTAATTATCTTTTGGTAATCAGAGACAAAGTTTGAAGTTGAGAATTGGTATTAGTCTTTCATTTAAGACAAGCATGGCGATCATTATACGTGTAACTACTGCGACTTTGATCTTTACGTGTTCTACCAATCACGTCGTCCGGTTTAATTCATAAACTTAGGTCTATGAATCTCTATATATTTAGAACAGCTGCATTTAAAAGCATACATCTTTGTTAAATTGATTACAAACATCAATATCAGATAATTATCTTAGATGGCTGAAGATAAATAATACTTTTGGGTTTCACCTCTATGAAAAGAGTAATAAACCTCTCATTTTGGTTGAATGTTATTCTGGGTGTCTCATTTTATCTCTAATTACAAACAGCATCTAAAGGTGTTCCAAAAAGATGTACAGATTCTTCTTGTTCTTAAATAGTTGCACATAATAGGTACTCTTTATAAGTTAACAGGTATCTCTTTCATATTTATATCTCCTATTTTCTCGTCGAGCTCACTGAATATTTGCATTACTTCTTCAAAGCATCAAATGAGTTCAAAATCGCAAACGGATAGATCGTATATTCTATAAGTATACTTAAAGTAAATGTTCCCATGGACTTTTTACGATAACCATATAGTGATCCTTCGATTTCTTGGAACAAACTTTTTAAATTTCATGTAATATGTTCTGTTGTCTTAATCGAGTTTTAACTGCAACATTCCTCTGAAGGATTAAAATGAAATATTTTAAGCTGTGATTAAATAGTGTAAAACATTTGAAGAATCTGTCCTTTCTGTACAGGCTTTATATAATTATGCGTATGAGGAACCTCTAATTTTTTGCTTTTCTAATTTTTTCACATATCTAATATTTCCTTTTGAGTACAGATTAAATGTTTAGGTTATTATTAATTGCAAACATGTTTACTTCAGTCTGAGTTAAAGACACAGTGTTTATTCCAACCTTAGAATGTTTCAGAAAGGAAATTTTCCATTAACTTGATAAAGTATTTCCAGAAAAAGGTTATTGCAACCTAAGTAAAGTGGAGGGGTATGTTTAAATTAGGATTATTAAATATTCTTTTAACATCTGAAGCGCAATCAGTGTCTTCACTTTTTAATTTGGGTGGAATTATTTATTCAAATTATTATTCACATAAATTACCCAGTGCTGAATAATATTCTTAAACTAAATAGTTCATCTGGAGTCATAGTGAATTCAGACAATGACATTTTAGATCATATAATTGTGATGTATCAAAAGACTGTTAACACATTGCCACATTTCGGACCATTTGCATATTAGCACATTTGAGACTACAAACACATAACTCATTCAATATTGAAAATTGTTTGGAACAGCACTGCAATTGAATTCGAACCAATGCAATTGGACTTGTGATAGAACGTTCGGGACTTTTTGGGATTTAATTCACAATACTGTAAGTTTCTTTTAAATTTTCAGTTTGTATTGTACGTTGTTTATGTGTAAAAAAAACCTCGTTAATTTTCGCCATTTTCTGTTAGTTTAAAACCATAGAGTCGTGACTGTTATTGAAAGTAAAACTGAAGAAATTATTTCTAAATCAGCACAGAGAGTAACTTGACACGTGATAAAAGACCCTGTAAAAACAACTTGAAACTTACGTGAGTTTGGAAATCCAAAGCAGAACAAAATCAAATGAATTATGACTACCGACAGCAACGAGTGAAATAATCATGACATAGATGACGCTTAGCTAGGACACAACAGTCATTACCTGTACTTTGGAAAAGAGTATGATTTTTCATCTTAAAACTTGCTATTCCAAATAATATGAGTGTGACATAAATGCAGAAATTGGTGATTTCAATTTCTTTGCGCGAGTTTGTGATTTAATATCTAATAAGAAAACGTACACCACCAGCGAAATTAATAAAATAGTTAAATGTTATTGAATAAAAATACTATGTAATTAATTGTATGCGAATGAAAATTAATGAAAATGATATTGATTTAGTTATAAAGAACATTCTAGAGGTATAAAAAGCATGAGACAACATATAATTTTTCAGACTTTGTAGAAGTTGTTATGGCGAATGTTTCCGCTTAAATGGGTGTTGCAGATCATAGCTTAGTAGTTGCGGAGGTCGATGCATTAGGGTTTATAATACTAATTTAGCTTTTACAGGGTTTGGTGAAACTATACTATGGCTTTGTTGCAAAAACGGTAAAGAGAAGTTGATATACAATGCAGGTTTAAAACACGTTAAGATTGGAACCTCTCTTATTACTAAGCTGAATACCATTAATGTGATAATAAGTCATGCAATAGGTTATTATGAAATAGATCGCGAGGAATTTTATGCAAACATGAATACATGAAAAGGCTGGAAGAACAAACGGGACGTCACGACTGTTTCATATTGATTTTTGTCACTTAAATTGCAATGTCGTTATTTTGGAAGGAAAGCATGAGAAAGAAACATTTTTAAGTCCCATGTATAAGAGAGATAGTAAATATAGATTTCGTTACAGAGAATATACCTTTTAGTTGGTTATTTCCAATACTTCGTCAGATAAAACCACAAATATATTCTATTCTATAATCTACAAGAAATAAAACTAGAAAATACCTAATACATGACGGTTTCTAATATCTCGACAAATATATGTAAAAGAGTCACAGCAGGAATTAATGCTACTGGCGAAAATTAAGGAAGCATATATACTGAATGTCAGTAAGATAACTCTGAAGTTTTAGTGTCGATAGCAAACTACAACTCTGAATTACTATGATTTAATAGTCTGAGATATTTAAATAATCTACCGAATCAAATACAGTTTGTGGATTTTAGAAGTCGAAAAGTATATTTCTTCTATGACCAAATATATAATACCAAAAAAAAAATGATTGCAATGGCCCCATCTCTTCTGTGTTAGAGTGACTACTTTAAAATGTATAACTGGATGTTTTGGTCTCTTATGATGTTAATAGTCCATATAACAATTACAGGTTGGTCATATAAACAGATTAAATATCCCAATTAAAGGCAAAGTAATATATTTTAGCGGTATGCCATACAGTATTGAATAGATTGTAGTCCATCAAACCCAGCCACCCCCATCCTGAACTTGGCATATGTTTCTAATCATCACTAATTATTTTTTTATAAAAGCTAACGACTGAAACAAGTGTTTGTCATAGGTCAAGGGAATATCGCTGCACTATTCTACTTTAACGGAGCTTGTTTGTTGTAAAACATGTATGTGCGTGTGATTTGGATTTTAAAATTTTTTCAGTCATATCCCTACGAAATTTGCAGTGTGGCAGTTTATAGTGATGTCTAGCACTGGGGCATCATGCCACAGACATGTAGCATGATTTCCCACCCAGTCACATTATCCCGAGACCAGGGCGACCAGTCCTAACACTAACCTCTTAATGCTGAGCGCCTAGCGAGGCAGCTGTTAGTACCATATCTATAAGTCTTTGGTATGACTCGGCAGGGGTTCTAACCAGGGACCTCACGTATCCGAGGCGGAAGCTCTAACCACTAGGCTACCGGAACGGTGAAAAAGAAGCATGTATGAATATAATCCACAGCTATCATGGTCACCTTCACCCTCTTATGGCTGCATTCATAATTCCAATAGGCAGAAATACTTTGTTAAATTAACCTTAGACAGAGATTACAACGCATCATGCTTAAGATCGTATAAACTACCATCAATATTCTAATTGTTTAAGCGGAGGAAAGATTATTCATCCATCATCCATTCGCTCGTTTGTTCGCCTGTCCGTCCGTTACACTTGCTATTCCACACTATAACTTTTATGTTATTGGATATATAATTGATAACATTTAATTGTTTTATGTATCATCACTGGAGAACACAAATCTTGAGGTATTTGTTTCAAACATATAAAGATATACTGCAATTATTTGGAAAAGATGAAAATTTATAGATGATATTTAATGATTACAACAGCGGGATAAGTATCTATTTCTACAATCAAGGTTTTAGAACAATTCGGTATGAGGAAATAATTAAATATGCAAATATGTTTTCTTCTAAATTTGCTGTAGATTTTGAAGATCTTGTAAATTATACAAGATTAGGCAGCAACAATTCAAAGAAACCAGAGATATCATGTAGGGGAAACATAGTTCGATTTATAGCATTGCATGACAACTCAGGATCTGAAGTAGCTGTTTTAAAACCATTATAGGAACGATGAAATGTCACATAAATCTGAAATCATTTACTGATTTTTAAAGATTGGAGAAAATTACGGATTGCTAAAAATCATAGTTCCCATTTTAGATGGATGTACTACTATTGACAACTACTAAAAATAATACGTCAGGCATAATGCATTCTCTGTATGCTTGTATACCGTTTGAAATAACTCACAAAGAACAATATATAAGACATCTTAATTACTAACTCATAAACTTCAACTACTGCTATAAATATCAATCAAATATGAGAACAAAATAAACACGACAAAAATTAAAAAAAAAATATGATGCATTGAATCATTGGTAAACTAAAAGTCTATAAGCACATTACACAAGCAAACGAGAACATTTCCTTACAGAAGGTAAATAACGTTTGTCCATGAGTGTAGACTAAACCTTACGATATTATTTATAAACATGCTTCCTCGGATGAGTTCATGATATTGGGTTTCCCCGTAGAAATTCCTGGTCTGCCTGATATTTGTCGTATCTGTATTACTAAAATTTGAGTAAAGACATGAGTTTGCTTACAACTTAGAATATACTTGAAATGAACTTTTGACCCTCATACTGTTCTTCTTATGGTGTCTTAGGTTTCTATATATAAAGGTAGGGATGAACAGAATTATTTATTTATTCTGTGACGAGTCTATGCTCTTAAAATAAGTAGCAGAAAAGAGTGAAAGACAACAAATTTGTAAAATTTAACAAATAATTTATTTCCCTAGAATACAAAGTGAAAATGAGACAAAAAGAAGTTACGGAATTGCGAATTAAATACCAAATAATCCAAGAATTATAGACACAAGTCCTAATAATTTAAAGTCTTGAATGAAACTCAGTACAAGTCCAGAATAAATCCAAAAACTGACGGCGATGATGTGTCTGTTATAGCTCCTAGTGTGTTGATGTGCCAACATTCTTTTGTTTGAATCACAGAAATATAATTGCAGGTTTAAATACACTATAAATTCCAGTGAATGTCTCCATCCAAATGTTGGACATAATCAGTTTCACCAGAACCAATTATTACATGACAGACATGGCAAAGATAGACCGCCTTCCCAAATGCGATGATCTGTTATATGAGTGTGCAAGATGGCCGCTATCGCTTAACCGGCTTGAGGCAGTTGTCCTGGATTTTTGTGCCGTTTTCGTGATCTATGTGCTTGTTGTCTGTCTTCATCTGCGTTATTGTGTTCATCATGCACTGGCTGTTCTATTCGAATGTGTTTCTTCATCTTCTTGTATTGGAAACGAGAAAAATTAGACTTTTTCTCAGATGCCTTGCTCCACTGTTCCAGCTTAATTTGTCATCGAACAAGCCGCCATTACGTGATACGCGCCAGTCCACCCGTTTATCCTATGATGGACCCTCATTAATTGCGTTAAATGACCACTCCTTGGCTCTCCACACTACATTGTGCACTAGACTAAACGACCTGGGACTACATTCATCATTCCATAACTGTAAACGGAAGCGAAAAAAGAAGAGTTGTTTCAAAGCTGGCCGGCGTAGAACAGGAAGAAGAATTCCAGTTATCTCCCTTTCGCCCTTTCCGGCACAGAAATTGAAAAATTCGGCCGTTAATTTAGACAACCTAATTCAAATTCCAATTAAATCGTCAACCTTTGTGTCAACTGTCGAAGAAATACCACTGCGCATCTCATTATTCAATGCCCAATCAGTTGGACCATCGGAAAAGCGCACAGAAATAGTTAATTTTATCAACAATCAGAATATCGACGTCTTTTTCCTGACAGAAACATGGCTAAAAACATCAGGCGATGAACCCAAGTGCTCGGATCTAACACCCACCGGCTATTCCATCAAGTCGTTCCCCCGCCATTCTCGCGGAGGTGGAATTGCTGTCATCGCAAAGAACTCCATGATCAACCGTCTTAACTTCACAACAACTTTCAATTTCGACCACACATCGTTTGAACTAGTCCAAGCTACACTCACACTGGAACAAAGGTCAGTCCATTTTTTCTGCCTCTACCGCCCTCCTCCTAGTAGAAAAAACAAGCTGAGAGAATCTCTCTTTTTGGAGCAGTTTCCGAATCTCCTGGAGTATGGAAATTCGATAGGTGGCAACCTGATTATTCTTGGAGATTTCAACTTTCACTTTGACTGTCCTGGAAACCTATGCACATCGAAACTCCTAGATTCCATTCACGTTTTCAACCTCAAACAGTCAGTTAGCCGACCCACCCATAAACATGGTCACATTTTAGACTGCATTCTTTACAGACCTGATGATAATATTCTTCAGTCCTCCCTGGTGTCCCACGAACTTTCATCAGATCACCTCTGCATTATATGCCATCTTGACGTCCCCAACCCTCCACCTTTATTCGCTACTAAGAGAAACCTCCATATGATAAACAGAACCAAACTAATGCATCACATCCAAGCAAACCTAACAACTAGCTTACCTCCTACAGCAGAACAACTTGACAACTGCCTGCGTTCATTGCTTGACAAACATGCCCCAGTAACCAAGTGCAGAATATCAATTCAGAAGTGTTCTCCGTGGTATAGCAGTGTTAGGGACCAGCTTCGCACTGCTAAAAGATACCGCCGTAAAGCTGAGAGGCTTTGGCTTTCCACCAGACTCACTATTCATAAGCAAATCTATGAAGCCGCTAAGAAGAATGTCACAAACATAGTCCATGCAGCGAAATCAGCCCACTACAGTACTAAAATCACGGAAAGTTCCAGCTGCAAAGAGCTATTTGAGATTACTAACAAGCTAATGTCAAGGAACAAATGTACACCACTTCCAGCTACCGTCTCTCTAGTCGACCTTCCGGACTGTTTGCAAATTTTTTCCGTGACAAAGTACAAACCATCAGAGATAAACTTGACAACACAATTTCAGTTGACTCGTCACCATACAGTTGCGATACAAAATTTCAGCGGCAA